>SJYC01063792.1:0-30099 GCA_006408675.1 Madoqua kirkii
AAATAAAAATAAATAAATAAATAATTTTTTAAAAAGTTATTTCCTTTGTTAGGCAGTTAAAATGTATCTGGAAGAATACTTTTTTAAATTTAAAAACTGTTCACCTTGTGATGAATCAGGTTAAACTTTCAAGAAATTGTCTAAAATTAGAAACACTTATCGAATCATTTTTGTTAGCATTCCTTTTTAAGAAATTATTTTTCTAATTATGATGAAAAGTTAACTAGCTTGATCTTTAACAATCATATGTGACATATTATGAGTAAAGTTTCAAAGCTACATTTTTGTATCTTTACCTATCAAATCACTCAATACACAGATTTCCTTCTGTGACCCTACTTTTAATAATGAAGAGAATAGCTACCAAGTACAAAAATAGAACCAGGAGATTAAGAAAGCATAAATTTCTGCATTATTACTCTGTTCTTTGAGCCAGCAGAAGAGCTATCATACTATAATATTGTCCCTCCAAAAGTCCCTGAGATCGTGAGTTTTCACAGATACAACACACAAAAAATCATGACAAAGTTAAAACTAGAGAATTGGATGTTTTAAAATAAGTATATTTAATACACACTCTGAAAAGGTAGCTTTAATCAAACTAGGACACAGGTTTTCTAACCCCTGGTAAAATGGAAGAGAAAAGATGTTCAACGTTTTTAAAAACATGGGTAGTAATGTTCCCAGTCCATAATATATCAAATCCCAAAACAGAAAAGCCCCATAAAAATATGAAATAATCTGTAAAGTTTTAATTACCAGGATTGTTTTTATCCAGTATTATGGCCATATGCAGTTCAAGGCAGAGAAGGCAATGGCGCCCCACTCCAGTGCTCTTGCCTGGAAAATCCCATGGATGAGGGAGCCTGGTAGGCTGCAGTCCATGGGGTCTCACAGAGTCGGACATAGCAGCAGCAGCAGTTCAAGGAACAGAGAGATGAAAGGAATTCTCTGTATCTAAAATACTTAGATAAAAAAAGTTACAATTTGTCTATGCTCAAATGACTGCTTTTTGTGGCATTTTTTGACAATGGATCTTCCTCACATCATTCTAAAATCAAAAAATTTATTTACTACCTTAAGAATGAGGTATTTCTCTTGATTCATTTCTGTTTTTATTTCATTCATAGATATTTACAAAATGTAATAAGGCTGACCTAATCTATCATCTTTAATTAATACATTTCCATCAGAAAATGCATACCAGGTAACGACTGCACTTATATTTTATCAATTTTACAAGTTCAGAACTTTAAGAAATCGCCACAGCCCCACATTAATCTAGGAAATCCTCTTGAGTGCACTTAGCTATTAAACCAAAATTTTAGCTGTGTGCATTGAATTAAATGATAAGAATGATAAATCAATTACCACAGAAGAGCTTTTAGTAGATCACATGGTTATGCCACTGGAATGAGAAGACAAATCACTGACTTTATAAAGCACTAATCAAATCTGAGACAGTTACAGGGGGGAAAAGGTGAGAAGGACAAATGTAGGTAGAAATGGTAGGCAACTGTGATCTCCTGCCAGATGAAGATCTCAAAGTATGAGGTAAAACACTAAGGTTGGTGATACCTACCAGTTTTACAAATTCGGGTTTCAATGTGATAATTATGTGAACACATCAGGCAGTGCTTGGAATTTAGTAGGCATGACAGCAACTGTGAATGCTTGTGGTTGGAATGAGAGAAAATCATGTAAAAATCTAATCTGACGTGATTGGAAAAGTCTAATTTCCCCTCCAATGGGCCCATTTCAACTACTAAAGTCCCAACTGTCTTCAGAGGAAAAGAGTCAGAATTTAAATGAATTTAAATGTGCTACTGGGGTTGAGGGTGGGGAGTTACATTCCAAACATTATTCAAGATGGCACCAGTTAGGCCATCTTCAGAGTTGAACTTGAGGAAATGATAGAGAGAGGAGCTTATACAGAAATTTTCTGTAAGAAAATCCTAGAGGCATCCTGTAAACCCCCTGCCTTAATAACACACAATAGTCCTAGGTGCTCTGTCACAATCTTTTCATTTTGATATGATGCTTTCCCTCCAACTCCATGTCTTCTCTAACCCCAAAGTCATTCTCAAAGGACAACAGGACTTTAAATTACACGTGAACTGTGTGAAATGTAAATAGGAGGAAACGATGAAGCCAGAGGAAAGATTAGTAGAGAAAAGACGGAAGGAGAGTGGAAGACCCTAGAGATTTTGGGTGTGCATGCTCAGTCTCTCAAGAAGTTCTGACGACAGAAAACCTGAGAAAATGTACATATAGGACCATCCTTAGCCCAAAGGAATATGGGAATACATAACAAAAGGTGAAAAGTAACACAGGTATTTTCAGGAGATTTTTTTTTTCTCTTCTCCCTCCTTTTTGTTTGTTAGTTTTAACAAATTTGCTTTGCATTACACAAAACAATTTTCTCACCTCTTGTTCAAGAGAATTCAGTAAGTGCTTATATTTGTGATCAAGGGAATTGGAACTCGACTTGTGATTCTCTTTGAACGTGTGCCTGTAGAAGATGAACCCTATGGAAAAGACAGAGGCAGGAGTTTGATTAAATGCACTTATGAAACTCCTTGACCAAACTGACACCAGAAAGGAGATAAGAACTTGACTTAAGTGCTGAATTGAAGTGGTTGTTGCTGTTGTTTAGTCACTAAGTTATGTCTGACTCTTGAGACTCCTGGAACTGTAACCCACCAGGCTTCTCTGTCCATGGGATTGCCCAGGCAAAACTTCTGTAGTGGCTTGCCAGTTCCTTCTCCAGGGGGTCTTTCTGATCCAGGGATTGAACCCACATATCCTGCATTGGCAGGTAGATTCAATACCGCTGAGCCACCAGGGAAGCCCAGTTTCTTTCTTTAGGGAACTACCTTCAAGAAGAAATAGTAGAGAAAGCAAATAGTATATTCTTTCACAAAATGACTTGAATCTTAGGAAATTAGAAACAGAGTCTTAGGATTAAAATAAATCTCTACAGGTAATAGAGTATGCTAGAAGAATGATTCAAGTTGCTGTGGCAAATGCTGAACCTCAGTCCTCCAAAGTCTAGATTTTAAGAGTCAATCCTTGCTACTGGTATGAAATCCACGGTGAAATACATTCAGAAACTACTTAAATCCAGCCACTTCAAAATTTAACTATCCATCAAAACTTATTTGGAACATCAACATTACTTTTAATTTATTGCCAACAGTACTTATAACTCTTTGTATAGCACATTATAGATGTGACTCTCATAGTGCATCATCTACCGCATGAAACAGATCGATAAAAGTGGTTTCACTGCTTTAAATATCAATAAAAGTTGACTTTGGTTTAGACATTCTAGAACTGTGAACTTTGATGCAATTTTATTTATTTTTTGGTTCAATTAAACCATTTGCCTATATTCCCTCATGTGATATTAACTACTGTTATGCATCATTCCAAGTGCATTTTCATATGGCTATCATTCTAGTTAATTTATCTTATCCCCTAGACAAGAATTAAATATTTATCTACTTAATATTTCTGTTAACTTGCATTCTCAGAAAGGATATGTAAGGTTATTACAATGTCTACCTGTTTCTCAGAAATCTCTCATAAACTCTTTCCAGTATTCTACGAGTCATAATAGATAACATGCTCTTTTGCCCATCTAATATTGATAAAATCCTGCCATTTGAACAATTCCTCACAGCATTTCAGAATATTATTATCTCTTACACCAATAGTAATATGACATATTAAATTTCATTAATGTTTATATGTTTTCAGTTCAGTTCCATCACTCAGTCATGTCTGACTCTTTGCAACCCCAGGGACTGCAGCATGCCAGGCTTCCCTGTCCATCACCAACTCTTAGAGCCTACTCAAACTCATGTCCATCATGTCAGTGATGCCATTCCAACCATCTCATTCTCTGTCATCTCCTTCTCCTCCTGTCTTCAATCTTTCTCAGCATCAGGGTCTTTTTTAATGAGCCAGTTCTTTGTATCAGGTGGCCAAAATATTGGAGTTTCAGCATCAGTCTTTCCAATGAACATTCAGGACTGATCTCCTTTAGGATGGACTGGGTGGATCTCCTTGCAGTCCAAGGGACTCTCAAGAGTCTTTTCTAACACCACAGTTCAAAAGCATCAATTCTTCAGCACTCAGCTTTCTTTATAGTCCAACTCTCACATCTATGCATGACTACTGGAAAAACCATAGCTTTAACTAGAGGGACCTTTGTCAGCAAAGCAATGTCTCTGCTTTTTAATAAGCTATCTAGGTTGGTCATAGCTTTTCCTCCAAGGAGCAAGCCTCTTTTTAATTTCCTGGCTGCAGACAACATCTGTGGTGATTTTGGAGCCCCCAAATATAAAGTCTCTCACTATTTCCATTGTGTCCCCATCTATTTGCCATGAAGTGATGGGACCGGAAGCCATGATCATAGTTTTCAGTATGTTGAGTTTTAAGCAACTTTTTCACTCTCCTCCTTCATTTTCACCAAGAGGCTCTTTAGTTCTTTGCTTTTTGCCTTGAGGTTGGTGTCATTTGCGTATCCATACGTTGGTCATAGCTTTTCCTCCAAGGAGCAAGCCTCTTTTTAATTTCCTGGCTGCAGACAACATCTGTGGTGATTTTGGAGCCCCCAAATATGAAGTCTCTCACTATTTCCATTGTGTCCCCATCTATTTGCCATGAAGTGATGGGACCGGAAGCCATGATCATAGTTTTCAGTATGTTGAGTTTTAAGCAACTTTTTCACTCTCCTCCTTCATTTTCACCAAGAGGCTCTTTAGTTCTTTGCTTTTTGCCTTGAGGTTGGTGTCATTTGCGTATCCATACATTTTATGGTTTATTAAAGTGCATTTGTATAATTGCATCTTCACCTTATTCAAGTATGAAAAGATTTATGTAATCAATGTCAGTCTTAAGGACCAGTAACTATTATATGATTTTTTTAAATTCTAAGATTAAGCAGACAAGAATGTTGTGATGATTATCACTTTATCATCAGATAACAGACTTAATTCAAGAAGTGTAATGAATAACAAGAGATGGCAATACCAGACCACCTGATCTGCCTCTTGAGAAACCTGTATACAGGTCAGGAAGCAACAGTGATTTCTTTGGAAGGAATGATGCTAAAGCTGAAACTCCAGTACTTAGGCCACGTCATACAAAGAGTTGACTCATTGGAAAAGACTTTGATGCTGGGAGGGAATGTGAGCAGGAGGAGAAGGGGACGACCAAAGATGAGATGGCTGGTTGGCATCACTGACTCGATGGATGCAAGTCTGAGTGAACTCCGGGAGTTGGTGCTGTAGAGGGAGGCCTGGTGTGCTGTGATTCATGGGATTGCAAAGAGTTGGGCATGACTGAGTGACTGAACTGAACTGAATGACTAACCAAACTCATGGAGTGCTGCACTCAGAATCAAAAAGTCTAGAGGCATCTTTGATGGAAACATTGTAGCTTCCAAATGCAGTCTTGGTATTTTAAGAATTCCAGTTCAAGAATCTAATTTAACTTGGAAATTCAAACAAATCTAAGTATATATTGAGGGTCTGTATTATGCCTGTCTGAAGGTCCCTCTCAAGAGAACTGATCTCTCAAGGGTGATTTCTATTTCCAAGGATAAACATTCATCATTGGTAAGGAGGAATAATTTTAAATAATATTAATACAAATGTGTTTATTACTCAGATTGTCCCACACTCAAGCTTCCATTGATGTATACCTATTTTCTAATATAGTAGTTTCCAAAAGATTTACCAAACACTTCCAGTAAAATTCAAATCAGGCTAAATTCCTCAAACTGACCATGAGTACTCACAGGACCACTGAAGTTTGTGCCTGGTGGCATCCTGGAGGAGTAGGTTATGACCACACACAAACGACAGTTAGAAATCAATGGCTGGAAATTGAGGGGTTGGCATTTAGGAGCCAAACAACTCTAATTGTTAAGTTTCATCATGGTCCCAATTTCCTATAAAGCTTATACGGCTCAGAGATACAGTGACTTCACTGATAATTGCAATGAAGTTTTCTGAACTGTGGATGCAGTCAGAAGGATTGAGAAAACTTTGTTGTAAATGAGTTGTAACAATAGGTGCAGATTATATTTTTTATTTCATTGTTATCCTGAAGTGTTATCTTCTCATTAGAGTTAATGCTGTAAAACTGAACATCTATTATTGAGTTTTCATTCACTTATTTTATTTGACACCAGCATTGGGCTTATATCATGTACCAGGTATGGTGGTAAATTCTCCAAACAGAAGATACACATCCAAACCTCAAAACAGAATAGAAATGCAAACTCTTGAATTCAGCAAGTTTACAGGAGGGATGTAGACCAGCCATCAGCCAAATTACACCTATGTAGAAAGCAATGCTAATAATTGAGAAAAACTACAAGTGCATCTAAATTTCACATTCTCCTGGTTGAATTCAATGACAGAAACATGTCCTCGATAGGCCTCGCTATTTCTTAAGAAGAGCTCATGAACCACACACAAGCAAAAGGAAGATGCATACTTGCTGGTTAAGCATATTTTGTTTCCCACTGATGGGAAATACTTATGAGGCTGTGCCATCACAAAAGCTATTGAGTTGCTCAAATATCCTTCGTGACTTATTTGACAACAATCCTATTACTGATACAGGAAATTAGTTGAAAACTATAACCTGGAATTGAATGTGTTGTGCTGTGCTTAGTCACTCAGTCTGAAGAGCTCATGAACCACACACAAGCAAAAGGAAGATGCATACTTGCTGGTTAAGCATATTTTGTTTCCCACTGATGGGAAATACTTATGAGGCTGTGCCATCACAAAAGCTATTGAGTTGCTCAAATATCCTTCGTGACTTATTTGACAACAATCCTATTACTGATACAGGAAATTAGTTGAAAACTATAACCTGGAATTGAATGTGTTGTGCTGTGCTTAGTCACTCAGTCATGTCTCACTCTTCGCAACTCCATGGACTGTAGCCTGTCAGGCTCCTCTGTCCATGGTGATTCTCCAGGCAAGAATACTGGAATGGGTAGCCATTCCCTCCTCCAGGGGATCTTCCCAACCCAGGGACTGAACCCAGGTCTCCATTGCAGGTGGATCCTTTACCATCTGAGCCACCACAAAAGCCCATAATTTAATAGAATTAAAAATTAATATAGAAGTTAGAAGATTTGGATTTGACTCCAAGTTCATTGTCAAATTGCCTTTTGATATTTGGCAAATACTTTTAATCTTTTTGGCTCCTAGTTTTCCAATTTTCTGTTTGCATGAGGTGATGTTTAGGAACTCCCAAGGCTGGAATTTCACAGCTAATTTAAGAAAGTTTCTGTAAAGATTGATTGTGCTGTGCCTAGTTGCTCAGTCATGTCCAACTCTGCGACCCATGAACTGTAGCCCACCAGGCTCCTGTGTCCATGGGGATTACATGCTTAAATTTTGCAAAGTTCAGTCAATAACAGTCAACAATCAATCTACCTGATAAAGCATGTTAAATATGTGTGAGTGTGTGCTAAGTTGCTTTGGTCATGTCTGACTGTTTGTGACCCTGTGGACTGTAGCCTGTTTGGCTCCTCTGTCCACTGGATTCTCCAGGGAAGAATATTGGAATGGGTGGCATGCTTCCTCCAAGGGATTTTCCCAACCCAGAAAGCCAACCTGCATTTCTTTTCTCTCCTGCAAAGGTGAATTCTTTACTACTACTGCCATCTGGGAAGCCCCCATGTTAACCATACCTAATCCAAATGTATTTTAGTGCAGAACTTGTTTGAAAACAAATCTAGAGACAGGAGATTTTCTGGGTTTTACTGTTCAATTATAATGATCATGAAAAACAAAACAAAACAAAACATATTTACCAAAGGAAGTGGTTCTCAAATTTTAAAATGCATCAGAGTCACCTAGAACTCTGTTTAAACACAGATCACTGAAGCCCAGTCCCAGAATTCGTGTTTCAGGAGGTCTGAGACAGGAGGTCTGGGGCCAGACAGGAAACTAAAAAGTACTTGCTGCTGCTGCTTCTGGTGCTAAGTCACTTCAGTCATGTCCAACTCTGTGTGACTCCATAAATGGCAGCCCACTAGGCTCCTCCATCCCTGGGATTCTCCAGGCAAGAACACTGGAGTGGGTTGCTATTTCCTTCTCCAATGCATGAAAGTGAGAAGTGAAAGTGAAGTCTCTCAGTCATGTCTGACCCTCAGCAATCCCATGGACTGCAGCTTTCCAGGCTCTTCCAGCCATGGGATTTTCTAGGCAAGAGTACTGAAGTGGGGTACCATTGTCTTCTCTGAAAAAGTGCTTAGGGGATACTAACTCTCATGGTCTAGGTATTCCACTTTGAGAGCTGCCTACTACAAGACTTATTGCTAGATATTCAAATTACTCTGCACAGTAAAGACCACAAACTTAAATATTATTTCCTCTCTTTCAATGATTCATAAATATATACACGAATATATATCATATATATATATATATATGTATGTATATACTGCTGTTAAGTCGTTTCAGTAGTGTCTGACTGTGTGACCCCAGAGACGGCAGCCCACCAGGGTCCCCCGTCCCTGGGATTCTCCAGGCAAGAACACTGGAGTGGGTTGCTATTTCCTTCTCCAATGCATGAAAGTGAAAAGTGAAAGTAAAGTCACTCAGTTGTGTGTGACTTCACGACCCCATGGACAGCAGCCCACCAGGCTCCTCCATCCATGGGATTCTACACATGTATGTATCTCCATATTTCTGCTTTAATAAGGCAGTTTTTAAAGTTTTAACCACACAGGGTCTTGTTCTATAGATAATCCATTCTCAGCTAGTGTCTGCTATTAATTAAAATAATTTCTAAATATAAGATTCAAAAGGGATACTCACCTATCAAACTATAATACTGTCAGGATATGCCACTCCATGACTCAAGAAAGCACCACTTCTTATTTTTTACACTCACATGGCAGTCTAAATGTCATGGATCTCTCGAAAATAAAAACATCTCATCAAGAGGAGAAAGAGAAAATTCTAATTTTACTTATGTTTCTGGCTTTGTAACTTTTATATTTTATAAATCCAATCATCACTATTTCCCCCTAGATGATTTTTAAGATAAAACTGAAATAAGTTATACGTCAAAGTGAATTATGGATAATAGTTCTCTTTAATGACCTATTTAGTATGTTTTAAATTTTGTATAGAGAATGTTTTTAAGAGGCACTCATATATTGGGTTGTTAGCATATCTAGATGTTTAACATACCCTCGAATGTATAGCATCAAATGCCCATTGTTAGTTGTTTCAAAATTTTTCTGGAGCATTGGTTATAAAAATTCTTGTAGACCTCAAGATCTGTGTTTGTGTATATGCATCTCATATTTAGAGTAGATGCATGCATGCATTTACATAATTACACAAATAAAAGAGAAAAATGAAAAAAAGTTGAAATCTTTCCAAGAAGTCTGTTTACACTGTAAAATAAAACAATACATCTGAAGTACCTCCTACCTTTATAATTTTCTTGGATTTGTAAGTTTGTCTTGTTTTTCATACCAGCACCTCTGATTTATCCATTTAAAATTTTTATGTTATTTCGGTTTTTGTTGCTTGTTTATTATCAGCATGTATTTTTGGAAAATTTTCTTTGAATATTTTTTTTAACTGACAAGATTTCATCCTGGTTTGTTAAAGAGAACCAGCTGTTTTCTTGAAAGATAATTTTCTAAAGCTGTGTGTGCCATAATTACACTGCAATTACACAGCAATATCCATAAAAGCAGATGAGGATTCTATGTGTCCTTTTACCTCATTAGAAGTTGCAAAAATGATAGATGCAGTCTATCTTAGCTTGGCTATTGCCCTCTATTGGCAAATTCAAGCTCTGGCGTAATCCAAAAGATTGCAATAAAAACAGATAGGTTTTGTTTTTTTAAACAATAGTAACATCTAGGGTCACAAGGCAAACCCATCAAAAGTTTTAAAAATTCTTTGACAATTCGAATTTAAAACAAACGCCTTCAAAACATAGTTACTGAGAAAAAAAGATCACTGAAGCTAGTGATGTGTGAATTAGGGCTTCTTTCCAGCATCAAATTGCAGTGCATGGGATCTTTTACTCCCTTATTTAAAATCTGCTTGAATCAATCCCTCTTTCAGCACAAAGTCATTGGATCTTTTCCTGTTCCCATCATGCATCCTTTTCTTTGAGGCAATCCTCTCTAAGACAATGGAGATGTTTAAGTTTCTCATCACTTCTGAAACCTAAGAATAGAATTAATATCTTTTCAAATCAGAGTGATTTTTAAAAAAACTTGAATATTTAGCCATGGGCATAAAAAAATCATTTCTAATAAACTGTTGAGGATTTTCATTTTCAAGCAATAATATTTTACATATTGTGAGTGAGAAGGAAGATGCGAGAAAGCCAGCTTTAAAAAACTGCTAAAACTGTCTCTAGCATTGCAACATTTAATCTGAGTTCTGTGGTTGGAAAGGTGTACATGTACAAATCAACACCATCTTTTTATGTACCTTTGGTTCTGACTGGCAGCTAGGGAATATAATATTTTAATAATATTTATTTTGGCAGAAGTGGCAGGAAGTCATCTAGTTTTGTGGCCAGCTAGGCAACCAGAGAAAACAAATCTTCTATGAGTCCTTTTACGACTTTCTAGGAATCAGAACTTTTAACAGACTTGAACATTTTTAAAAGTCAAAATAAAATTTTTTTTTCTAAATTTTACTTTTGCTATTTATACCAGGATAGGCTGCTATCTTTTTCTTCAGTATTTTTAATGTAATTGTTGGCTGGGCAGCAAACTTAGATGAGTTTAACTGCAAAGTTTCTGGACTAATGTGAGATTTAGGAGTTGAGAATTAAAATTAGTTCATTTCTTTGCCAACACTAACACAAATCTTGGAGCAAATTTTCTCAGGTGCACTAAAATGGTGACAGCTTAGATAAGCACTGGGGAAGTTTTCTGTATGAGACCTTAGATTCATTTAACAACTTTGGCTTAGCAGGATTCTACCTCTTGTGTCTTCCTTTGTTTAATTAATGACACTATTGCCTCTTTGTGAAGATTTATCTCCAAAACAAATTTCAGGCAGAACCCATAGTTTTATAGAAAAGAAAAAAAATTATATACCTGTAATGGCTTGTGCTTTTCTTGTTCAACTTTTTGCCAAATGTCTGTTTGCACATATAGAACATTCCTAAAGTGAAACAAAACTGCATAATTGACAGACTCTTTTCCTTTCTAGCAATTTTATTTACTGACTATGAACCAGTGTTGATTAGTCTTTAGCAGTTGACAAAAGTATGTAGGTCGCACATTCAGAAAATAGTCTGTCCAGTTGTTATGAGAAACCCCGGGTAACAGACAGATTTGAACTCTTCACTATTTAACCTGTGAGTAGAGGAAAAAAAAAGTCTTTTTCCTTTTTCACTTTTGGATTGGTTTATTTTCATAATGTTAATACTTCTAAAACATATATCATGTGTTTTACTTATCCCTGAACATTGTTACTCTTGACATGTAATACTTGTTTAACAAAAAAACGTTTCTTGCAAAATATACAATTATTATTTATCCATTCATTTATTTATTAAATAGGTACGAATTACCACTATGAACCAGGCACAGTTATACATGTTATAAATTTTGGCACAAATACAGCCTACTTTCTGCCTGCCCCTGCCCCTATGGGGCTTATCTTCTATTGGATATAGTCAGAAAATAAACAATTAAGCATTTACCATGTCAAGTGGTGCTCACTTTTCTGAGAAAAATAAAGCAGAGTTTATTCTTTAGGATTCAAGCAAGGAAGAAAAATTGCTATAGAGGATGTACAATCAAGGGGCTTATTATAGGGACTTAACTTGAAATTCCTGGCCTTACAAAACTGTGATGCTGATAAGGAATCTATTCAAGGACATTGAATTTGTATCTGGCGGTGGGTCTAAAGCCGCCATTTGTCTTCAGTGCTGGCAGTCGGGAAGAAAATCTAGATATGAGGCCGAGGGAGCTAGGAAAAAACTGAAATTCCTCAGACACACAGGAACCCACGAGAACATACTGAAACCAAAGTTTGTCTCTAAGTACTTTCATTCTGGGTCACCTGCAAAAAGAGGTGGCATTCTTTCCCAGAGCAGTGCCCAGCTGTCTGGGCCCAGGCCTTAGAGATTCTAAAGGTGGTGGTGACTGGTGAAGGCAGGGGAAACCTGTAACTCGGGCATCTGCTTCAGGCAGACAAGAAGAACCAGGCTATACACAGAAAGTACAGTGGGATTAGAAACATATACTGATTTTTCATGTGCAAAGGCTACTGGTGCAGTTCCACTTTTCCAATTTCACAGTTTCTCTTGGGGCCAATACTAATGCAGAATCATGCAGATAAGGGAATTCTGAGAGACTTAAGACAGGCTTACGTGACTGACACAGCCAAAACTGCATACAGGAAGGGATTCAAATGAGTACTTTGATTTATGAGTATGGACTTCAGCACAGCTCTCTGGTTAGACATATAAATGTGAAAGTCCTTAGCAGAGACATAGCATGTAAAGTAAAAAATCTGGTTGTGATCACCTAGAGTTGGACTGAGGAAGAAGAATAACAACCTGGGTGATATTCCTATGTTGAGAATCAGGGAGCTGTACAGAACTAGTAAAGACTCAAAATGATAACTGAATGGTTTACAGCAGAACCACAGAGTTTTCAGAAAGAAGAATGTGCTTTAAGACACAAAGAGGAAAAGCACCCTCTCTGCTTCTGATGGGTTGAATCACATGAGGCTGGGACAACAGCGTGGCTGGGTGACCTGCTGGTCACCCCACCCTGGCAGGGGCTCTTTCTGCCTAAGCTAAATCTTACTGAATTGGATTCAAGAGGAAATATAACAGAATCAGGGTGCCTTATCAACTATTTTGAAGAATTTGTTGTAAAACAGAACAGAGAAATGGAACAGCAGAGAGAGAGAGAGAGAGAGAGAGAGAGAGAGAGAGAGCTGGAACCAGATTTTTGCCTGCATGTCTGTTTTAAGGTTGGATAAATTGCATTAGTTGACAGCATTATTTGTAGGCTGATGAGAATATACCAATAGATTGAAAAACATAGATGAAGTGGCTGAGAACAAGGCAGTATTAATGGCCTATTCTAAAGTGATATTTTTCTAGAAAACAACACTTACATAAAACAAAGTGAATTTAGCCTATGTCAGTGTTATTTCCAATTCTGGGCCTCCCAGGGAAAGAGTAGAAGAGACAAACAGAGCGCAAGAGAATACAAAGAAGAAAAATAGAATATAGACACGCTGAAAGAGACAGAGAGAAAAGAGACACAGAGAAACACACACACAGGCTGGAAAATCTTGTTCCAAAAGGAACATCTGGAGGAATAAGGCTGTCTTATGGAGGAAGAGCTAACTGAAAAGAAAAGCATCCCAGAGGTGGTGGTGGTTTAGTCACTAAGTCGTGTCCAATGCTTGTGACCCCATGGACTATAGCCTGCCATGCTCCTCTGTCCATGGGATTCTCCATTCATCCAGGCAAGAATACTGGAGTGGGTTGCCATTTCCTTCTCCAGATCTTGCTGACCCAGAGATTGAACCTGTATCTCCTGCATTGCCGGCAGATACTTTACCGACTGTGCTAGGCCTGAAGCATGGCAAGAAACACGTGACCACGCATGCCCCAAACAGAAAGCAACCAAGAAAAGGAAGCTGAAAGGTGATGGTGAAGGAACAGCTGGTGATCAGCAAGGCATCTCCTATGAGCACCTCGCTCGAAAAGCACACTACCACTCAAGAGAAACTATGTCCAGCATTGGACCAGCTACATCCCGGCCTCAATGCCTCAAGTTGTTTTCCTATTTTCTTTTCCATGCCAAGGTTGGACCTTCCATCACCTTCCCCCTAGACTCTGGCGCTAAAATATTAACTTCTGTTCCCTGTCTCCCTCCACCACTCTTAAGCTTCCCCAAGTCTACTCTTAGAAACATAGTTCTTATTTTGCCATCACTCAGCTAAAATCTTGATGGAGACCCTTCTTTATCTACAGCAAGGTTGACAGATTCTCCTGAAGGGCCAAAGGGTAAATGTCTGAGGCTTGTGAGACACAGAGACTCTGCCACCAGTCTCTGTCACTAGT
The DNA here is from genome assembly GCA_006408675.1 of Madoqua kirkii. Classification (NCBI taxonomy): domain Eukaryota; kingdom Metazoa; phylum Chordata; class Mammalia; order Artiodactyla; family Bovidae; genus Madoqua; species Madoqua kirkii. Next base: position 14,122 of record SJYC01063792.1, read on the forward strand.
GTTCAGCTTTCACGCTGTCACACAACAGCAGTGTAGACAATGCATACATGGATACGGTCTGTTCCAATAAAATTTCTAATTCCAGAACAGGAGGCCAACTCACAGACCATAGTTTGTAGACCCTATGCTGCAAAAAACGTAATTTATGATGACACTATCATAGGTATCTATTCAAGCTCACCATTTCACTCCATAATCAAAGAATTCACAACACTGGTGAAAATGCAATGATGCAATCTATGCCAAACTCCCAACTGGGTCCAAAAACATGTTTCCTGCTACATGAAATACTAAGATCAGCTTTTTTTCCCCACAATCATATGAGTACATAGTGATAAAATAATAGCCATAGTCAGCATGAACATTAACAAACATTCATATATTCTCAGGGTAAATACCCCCCAAAGCTGTTTCAATATATAAACATAATATACTTGATGAGAAATAGTGATCCTTGATACAGAGAATTCATAATTAAGAGTAGTAATTAATTAATTACTTCAGTTGTATATTGAATTGTGTGTGTATTGTGCGTGTATGCATCTTGTGGCTAGAAACAGAATAGTCATTAAGGAAAATGAGGATTTTGTAACTATAGAAATTCAAGTTACTATCATAGGCCTGCTGCTGCTGCTGCTAAATTGCTTCAGTCACATCCAATTCTGTGCGACCCCATAGATGGCAGCCCACCAAGCTTCCCCGTCCTTGGGATTCTCCAGGCAAGAACACTGCAGTGGGTTGCCATTGCCTTCTCCAGTGCATGAAAATGAAAAGTGAAAGTGAAGTTGCTCAGTCATGTCCAATTCTCAGCGACCCCATGGACTGCAGCCTACCAGGCTCCTCTGTCCATGGGATTTTCCAGGCAAGAGTACTGGAGTGGGGTTCCATTGCCTTCTCCAATCATAGATCTAGCCATCCAATTATCTGTGATTTTGGCTAAGTTATTAATGATGATTGGATTTTCTATTCTCTATGAACTTCTGTGGTTTTAAATTTTATATGAATTAATTCATATAATTTACTTACATATAATTTATATAAGTTACTTACATAGATTTTTGTTAGTAGCCTAACGTAAATTGTATGAAAATATAAAAATGACAATATAGATATTTTATAGGTATATATATGTAGGCATGCAATAAGTGCTTATTTCATTAATAAAACTGAATTTAAAACTTCTATCAGTGCCCTTAGTGATGCCATAGTTATACTATGATTAATAATGCTACAATCTTTTAAATGTTTTTTTGAATATCCAATGACAAATCTCTTCTCTCTGAACCTTCTGAACCTGCTCTCTGAGCCTGCTCTTCCATTCACCAGACTAACTGACACAAGCTGCCAAAACATGCAAGTGCCCCAACAGTGACTTTAAACCACCAGTGAGATGCCGGCACAGCCCTCCTCCAGTCAGAGTCCAGGAACACAGGGTGCCCCATTTGCAACCCTATCGTCCCCAGATCTTTCACTTTCAGTCACATGCACAGAAAAGAGTGTGTGGAAGGAGCACACAGCTACTAACTGCACTCAACTGGATGTAACACATCATTTCCCCTTACATACCCCAAACTCAGTTATACACCAACACAATTAATGCTATAGAGAACGGGAAAAGAAGTCTTCCTGTGTGCCCAGAAAGAGAGTAAAGAAGGTTTAGAATTTTCTTTCCAATATGATGCTTGAGAATAGAATTCCTAAAAGCAGGGAAAATCCATTGCAACTAATAGCTGCAAACACAGTAAAATATGTGAAATTTTGGCAAGTCTTGTAATCCTGAAGATAATTTAATTTCTATGGGCAGAAGTTTTATTATAAATACTTCCTCTGGGGCTGGGGGGGAGGGACAAGAAAAAATGGGTAAAAAACTTTTCCTTAAAAAACTTACAATGTGGAACTAATGCAAATAAAGAATGATTCTTCTTTATTAGGTAAATTGGGATAGATTTCAATGAAAGGTCCAATGAGTCACTTATAGGTCTTTCTGTGAATTCTCTTATTTAAATATGCTTTAATAAGTTCCTCATCTCACAAATCCTTGCTATATTTCTGATAATGATGACTGCCACTGTCCAGTGCCCACAGAGTTTGGGGTTATTAGCCCTTAGCCAATGAGACAGTACACGTGGGAAGCTGGTTCTGTGGTCTTTCTTGCATCCTGAGAACGTGATCTTTGATATAACCTTCCTTGCAACATTATTCAAGGAATCATTACAAGTATACAGGGTTCAAGTTAAATGCCATATGCATGCGTGTACGCAAACTATGTCGCTTTGGTCATCTCCGATTCTATGTAACCCTATGGACTGTAGCTTGCCATGGCATTCTCCAGGCAAGAATGCTGGAGAGGGTTGCCATACCTTCCTCTAGGGGATCTTCCCAACCCAGGGCTCAAACCTGTGTTTCTTACATCTCCTACATTGGCAGGCAGGTTCTTTACCACTAGCACCACTTTGGGAAAGATATACTGACATCCAATTTGGACCCTACTGTAAAGATCGGGTTTATGTAATCATCTCTAACTAATGCGTACAGTTCCCAAAGAATGGGAACTAACCTATTCCTGAGAGGACATAGTTAGCAAGGAACAAAAGGGCTTTGAGCCAGTGGCTTCCTGAGCTGAGGTTGTTCATACCCATTCAGTATCATCTTTCATGGCCCTTTACATGCTAAGTAGAGAATGATAGTGGGCTTCCCTGGTAACTCAGAAGTCAAAGAGTCTGCCTGCAATGCAGGAAACTGGGTTTCAATCCCTGGGTCAGGAAGATCCCCTGGAGTAGGGAGTGGCAATCCACTCCAGTATTCTTGCCTGGAGAATTCCAAGGACAGAGGAGCCTGGCGGGATACAGTCTATGGGGTGGCAAAAAGTTGGACTGAGGGACAAACACACACATAAAATAAAATGACAGAGCATTTACAAAAAACCTGAGAGTCAAAAGGGCTTTTCTGTGTTGTTGCTGAACATGGTGATTTGCCTAGCATGTATGTTTTTGGTTTTATTTCCCCCTAAAGTCTAAATAAGCATGGAGCTGGATAAAGTCTGCTGTGTCATGCAACTTTGAATTCCATATCACTGGCCCTAGTGAGCAGAGCAAATAATGAACATGTTGTGTGAGCACACAAGACACACACACACACAATAAACAAGAGACAAATAGTATGTTACACAGTTTGTGCACACTCAGTAGCTTCAGTTGTGCCCTACTCTTTGCAATTCCATGGACTATAGTCCACCAAACTCCTATTTCCATGTGATTCTCCAAGCAAGAACACTGGAGTGGGTTGCCAAACCATCCTCCAGGGAATCTTCCCAGCCCAGGGACTGAACCCCATTCCCCTGCATTGCAGGCTGATCCTTTAACGCTGAGCCGGGGAGGAAGCCCATGTAACATACTACTAAGTGCTGAAAAGGACAGCTAAAGCTGGGAATGGGAATATGGAAACACCAGTGTGCTGAACTTTGAGAGAGGTGAAAAGGAAAAGCCTCACTCCAGAAGAAAGGCCTGGAAATAATAGGAGTAAAAACCATGGCAGGGTGAGAGTGGGGAGATTTCATTGTGGAAAAAGCAGCTGGAAGCACAAAAGCCTTTGGGAGCCTGCATGTGTCTGCTCTCTTGCTTTTCCTTCTATGCTGGGTTTTTTTTTCTCCCCCTGCTCCAACTGAATCAGCAGTTAAGTCCTCAAGCCATAGAAACTAAAGAATTTTTTCCTGTTCTTTTTTGCTTTGTTAGTTTAAGAAACCTCATGGAGAGTCAGAAATACCCTTCACTTTTTTGAGCTTTCTAATTTCACACTATGCTATACTATATATATACTACATATATGTCCTAGTTATTCAGTTCAGAAGATACAATATATGGTCATGCCTAAACAATGAAAACTTTCATATTACTTTCAAATCACTCTTGCAGATAATGTTCACCAATCATCCTTCTCTAAAACAATTACTTCACTTCAAAAGTAGGATCAAACTCATCCACACAGATCAGTAACATTTTAAGCCTCTTTCAGCCCACTTGTTATCCATCAACTAATAAAATTTAAAATATGCTGGTACATCTGAGGAAAAGTATTGACTCTAGAGACATTGTATCAAGAGACAAAGGACAATTGAATTAGAGAGTTAGATTCTTAGTTATTTGTATGATCAAGATATTGGTATTACATAAGCAAGTCCTTAGAGCACCTTTTCCCTTGCTCCTCACCCTCCTCAGTCATCTATCTAATCAAACTAAAGAAAAAGACAAAGATGATTCATTGACTAATAGAACACTTCATTAAGAATAATTTAATTTCATTTATCCTTGACTGGCCAACTCTGCATTTGTTCTGATACTTTGCTGTTGGACATTATATTAACTTCCTACTGCTGCTCTAACAAATTGCCACAAACAGCATTTTGGAACAACATGAAATTATCATCTTAGCATTCTGAAGATCAGAAGTCTACAGTGAATTTCAGCATGCTTAAATCTACGAGTTCTCAGAGCTGCCTTCCTTTCTGGAGGTTCTCGGGTAGAATCTGTTTTCTTGCTTTTTCCTCTTTGCAGTGGATGCCTGCGTTCCCTGGCTCATGACCCCATTTCTCTGTCTTGAAAGCTAGCGAGACTTTTAGGATGAGTCTTTTCTGCAGCCGTTTCTGTGGTTCTCTCTCTTCCGTCTTTCTGGTGCCTTCAGACGGACCCGTGATTACAGAGAACCCACCTGAGTAACCCAGCACAACCTTAATTTCGCCTCTAACCTTAATCACCCTTTGTCCTGTAAGGTAGCACAGTCAGCCACAGGTGCTAGGGTTCAGAATGTAGATATTTCTTGGGGTCCCTTCTTCTGCCTACCACTGACACCTTGATTCAAATAGTACTTACTAAAATGAAAAGCTCATAGGTCTATGTATTTGCTGTAAAAGGCTAAGGTCTGTCTATTTTCTTACAGATTTCTCATAGTCAACCTACTCAGTGTTACTTATCTAATGTTTTCCTCCTTCCTAAGGCAAGGCCTTATGACCCTCATACAGGCATTCCACAAAAGCAAATAATTATATCAGCAGACTTTTTTCCTTCAAAGAGACTGTCTTCTTTTCAGTAGCAAAAAAGCTGGCGCTAACTAGATTGCTTGACAAGACACCTACGTACTGAGTCCATGGGTTGGCTCCCACTTAATCAACATATCAAATCTTAGCATGCATGATATAGCATAATCACATTAAAACTTATTTAAAAGAAACCCTAGGAATTCATTTCTTTTACTCCTCACAATCTGTATGTTTTTTTCCTGGAATGCTAGGGCATAATACTATATTTATTGGCCCTCAGTATAGCCCCTTCAACAATGACACTTAAGAACAAGCTAAAATTTTAGTGGAACTAAAGAAAGCAAAACATATTAAATTATGTAGCCTTCCTAGGGATGTAAAAACAAGTAAGCCTTACATGAGCTTGGATTTTGCAGTTTCATTATCTGTGCCACAAAAGATATGTTAAGGAAACTGAGGGTGCTTTGAAGATGCTCTCATTTTGGTTTCTTAAGCACAAGTCATTTTGGTTTATTTGTCTCATCCTTGTGCTGACCTAATGCCTATGACATTTGACTGAAAATGGAGTAGTCTTTATAGGGTAAAGGCGGAGGATAGAAATCAATATCTGTCTGAAATGTAAATCATCAAAAAGACTCTGTACAAATGATAAGGAAGGGGAAAGTGAAGGACTTAGTTATTTTTAATCATCTGTTTTAAATAAACAGTTATTTGTGTTGCAACTTGAAAACCTGATTTTCAGAATTTCGAGAAGAGATCAGATGACAGCATGACATCTGGGTAAATGCTACTGAGTTTCCAACTACTGAATAATTTTAAATTACTTTAAATCATTCTGCTTAACATAACCATAAAGCATATCTCCAGATTTATTTCAAATTACTCAGCAGATATTGCTCCACATGAATTTCTCAAAAAATTCCATCAAGTGGTTTTTGTGAGCCAGATAAAACAAATGTATTACTTTGCAGTGTTCCTCTTTGTCAAAAATAGCATTTATATTAATTACTATTTTTACGAATTTCAACTCAGAGGATTCATGAATATAAAGTATAAATACTTTATAGATAAAACTAAAACAACTTAAAAGCACTTAAAGGTACAGAATGGAGTAGGTCAGTTGACATTAGGAACATTTTCTCAGGATTCCTAAATAATATCTAGAACTCTGCTTTTATTTTTAAATCATTTTAAAAAATTTTTAATATAAATTTATTTTAATTGGAGGCTAATTGCTTTATACTATTGTATTGGTTTTGCCATCCTTTAAAGCTATGGTTGCACCTTGAACTGTTGTCAGTGATCCATTCAGCATTCATTTATGCCCTCCCTACAGAGATATTGAGAAAAACAAGAGTACCTAGTTTCAAAAGTTCAGAATTCTGTGAGGAAAGAAAGAAATGGAAACAAAACATTAGATAAGAATATTGCATATAGTAGAGTGAAAGTGGACACACAGATATGAGGCCAATCAGAAGAGCAGCAAATGGTAACATTTTAGGTCTACACAACTCAAAACTTACCAAAGTACTATGGGAATTTCTTCTTCCTAGCCCAAGGCAATGGCAACCCACTCCAGCACTCTTGCCTGGAGAATCCCATGGGCGGAGCCTGGTAGGCCACAGTCAATGGGGTTGCTTAGAGTTAGACATGACTGAGTGGCTTCGCTTTCACTTTTCACTTTCATGCACTGGAGAAGGAAATAGCAACCCACTCCGGTGTTCTTGCCTGGAGAATCCCAGCGACGAGGGAGCCTGGTGGGCTGCCGTTCTTGGGGTCGCACAGAGGACTGAAGCAACTTGCAGCAGCAGCAGCTAAGTGGGGCTAGTGGTAAAGAATCTGCCTGCCAGTTCAGGAGACTTTAGAGACTCAGGTTTGATCCCTGGGTCGGGAAGATCCCCTGGAGAAGGGCCTGATAGCACACTCTAGTACTCTTGCCTGGAGAATTCCATGGACAGAGGAGTCTGGTGGTTACAGTCCACAGGGTCGCAAAGAGTCAGACATGATTGAGCGACTGAGCATAACTTCACCCCTCACAAAAAGCCTAAGCAGCACAAGGCCTAAAGGTATTAATAGTGAGTCTTTAATTTATGTTAACTGAATTAGATAAATTCCAGCTGATCACACTGAGTGCTGTAATACAGCCATTCCAAAATTATTTTTATCACATAATACAATAAAAAAATCTTGACAAGCAAACTGAGTACCTTTAAAAAAAAACTTTCATAAAGTGTAGTTTTGCATAGGTAAATTGACAATGAGAATGTAAATTAGCATGAACCTCAGGTAGAAAATGAAAGCAGATCAACAAGAAATGCAATAAACAACATTTTAGCCTCTTTTACTTGACTTTACAGAATGAACATTTGTGAAGAAAATCACAGAGCATCAAATAACAGGTAAAAAAAATGTGTGTTTCTAATGCGACAGTAATAGGGTGAGAGGAGAAAAAGACTGGTTGTTAATGATAATTATAAAAGCTGAAAATGACAAATTTGAAAAATCAGTAGATTTTTCTTTGAGCCTTAGACTTCTATATCTGAGGAGACTACAGGTTTAAGCATGGTCTCCGGGGAATATTGTGCACCCTTTAAAATGATTTATTTATTTATTTTAATTGGAAGATAATTGCTTTACAATGTTGTGTTTCTTTCGTACAACAAAGTGAATCAGCTTATGTGTGCCCAGCTGCGTCTGACTTTTTGTGACCCCAAGAACTATAGCCTGCCAGGTTCCTCCCTCAGTGAAATTCTCCAGGCAAGAATACTGGGGAGGATAGCCATTCCCTTTGGAGAAGGTGATGGCACCCCACTCCAGTACTCTCGCCTAGAAAATCCCATGGACGGAGAGTCTGGTGGGCTGCAGTCCATGGGGTCGCTAAAAGTCGGACGCGACTGAGCAACTTCCCTTTCACTTTTCACTTTCATGCATTGGAGAAGGAAATGGCAACCCACTCCAGTGTTCTTGCCGGGAGAATCCCAGGGATGAGGGAGTTTGGTGGGCTGCCGTCTATGGGGTCACACAGAGTCGACCCAACTGAAGCAACTTAGCAGCAGCAGCTACTCCCTTCTCCACGGGATCTTCCCGACCCTGGGATTGAACCTGGGTCTCCTGCATTGCGGCTTCCCTGGTGGCTCAGCCAGTAAAGCGTCTGCCTGCAATGCAGGAGACCAGGCTTCGATCCCTGGGTCGAGAAGATCCCCTGGAGAAGGCAATAGCACCCCACTCCAGTACTCTTGCCTGGAAAATCCCATGGACAGAGGAGCCTGGTAGGCTACCGTCCATGGGGTCACAAAAAGTCAGACACGACTGAATGACTTCACTCCCGCATTGCAGGCAGCTCCTTTGCCACCTGAGCCACCAGGGAAGCCCAAATTGGCTATCCATGTATCTCTTCCCACTTGAGCCTCCCTCCCCACTCATCCCTCTAGGTGCTCACAGAGCGCTGAGTTGAGCTTCCTGTGCTGAACAGCAGCTTCCCACTAGCTATCCATTTTAGACTTGATGGTGTGTATATGCCAATGGCGCTTTCCACGTTTTGCTGCAGAGCCATTGTGTACAGATGAGCAGGCTGTGCACCACACAACCCCAGAGGCTTCATTCACACTGTATCATTCACATCATCAAATAGTTTTCTAGAAGACAGCAGTAAAGTTTCGTATTCTAACACACCACCATTTTTCAACAGATGGAAGCAGTGTCTTGAGAAAGGCGCTTTCTATTTTGCCCATAGGCCCTTGGATTACTCTTCAAAGGAATCTCATAGTATTCAATAAATGCTAGGAGAAATGTTTTCTTTTATTATTTTTGCTTTGATGTCAAAGAGAGAAAAATCTGAAAAACAGATTAGAAAACAGTGGACAGTTCAACCTTGACTAGCATATATATTGGAAAGTGTGCCTTAGCACCAAGGAAAAAGTAGACATTGAAATTCCTCCAGCTTTTAATGTGGCATTCAAAGAAGAAGAATCAGGGGACATGTGTTGTTTCTTTCTTTTTTTAATAAAGGGTTAAAATCTATTTTTGTATTGGACAAAAATAGAACAATACATGGTTTTAAGTTCCATAAAATTCTATTGTTGAAAATTCTCAAAAAATATAGAGAGATTGTATTTAAACAAATAACCTATGGTTATATGGATAGATCTCTCTCTTTAGATGTGTATAAGAGACAGCCTCAGTCATCTATCTAATCAAACTAAAGAAAAAGACAAAGATGATTCATTGACTAATAGAACACTTCATTAAGAATAATTTAATTTCATTTATCCTTGACTGGCCAACTCTGCATTTGTTCTGATACTTTGCTGTTGGACATTATATTAACTTCCTACTGCTGCTCTAACAAATTGCCACAAACAGCATTTTGGAACAACATGAAATTATCATCTTAGCATTCTGAAGATCAGAAGTCTACAGTGAATTTCAGCATGCTTAAATCTACGAGTTCTCAGAGCTGCCTTCCTTTCTGGAGGTTCTCGGGTAGAATCTGTTTTCTTGCTTTTTCCTCTTTGCAGTGGATGCCTGCGTTCCCTGTCTCTCTATATATATATGTTTATGTTATATATATGTGATGTACTGTATAATATAACCACTTGAATGATTCAAAACTATACAGATTGTTTTGAATATTTTAGACCTGGTAAAGTTTAACAACAAAGAAATCTTTAATAAACCACTATGGATGATTTTATATTGCCTTAAACTTTTTTTCCTTCCAAAATTCACCTGTCCACATCCTAAGGAAGGGATAATGTGTGGAATTTATTTTAGAAAGCACTGTTTTCTTGATATTCTACACATAAATAAATCAAGAGGTATCTTAACTCTTTTTCCCAATTATATTGGCCACATTTATATTTTTTAAGAGTTATGACTAAAAATGTAAGGAATATAATTAGTAAGAAGAAATTTGACTGGAGAGATGGAAAGAAGCCTCTGTTTTTAGCATCCTGGACCCTTAGCCATCTTTTTCTTTAGATACTATGTTAAAGAAGTTCCACTTAATTAACTGACATTGCTGACCTGAATTAATGACGAGATCCCCAGCACCTGTCTCCAGCTTTCTCCAGGCAGCCAGTTGAATGGATAAGGCAGATTGAGACAGTCTCACTGGGACAGTTGAACCCAGAAAATAGCATAGAGGCTAATTTCTGCTATAATACCTCATTAGTCATCTGTTGAACATCAGTTACTGAGTTGGGAATATTGCTCTAGTAAGGAGTAAAAATACCCTTTCTTTGAATAAATCTGTTCTAATGTGTATGATTTAAGATCTTCTTTGACAAGAACACAAGATTTCAGATATTTCGGTCATGTCTAGTAGCAATGAAATAAAAGTGAAGGTCAGAGGACTGTGCTCTCAGAAATTGTACTGTGCAAACAATTTACTAAAAGAAAATCAGTATCTTTAACTTTTATTTTCAGACTATTAACATGACAAAACCAAGACTCTGACACTGCTTTTCTTTTTATCCTGTAAAGTTAATTAATCCTTTGGATGAGTGTGGACATACTTCCTTTCACAGTCACCTAATACTTACATAGCCCAAATAATTAATTCTTTACTCTCTGGCAGTACTGAAAATAACCAAATATCCAAACAAAAATACCTTTATTGTATTCTATAAACAAAATTAATTCTTAACTGCATCTCAAATTTAAGGATGGAACAATGAGAGATACTGATCTTTTATGTTCTTTGGAGCTTCCATAGGAATAGCTCATGGCATCTATTTCAACTATTAGTGGCATTTAATTTTTCTGAAAAGTAGAGCTTATGAGCATAGCTTGAGCTGCAAGTGAAAAATAAGTAATTAGGAGTGAAATTGTAAGAGCCTATGTAGATTTCGGTGTTTGAAGATTATTTGCCTTTACTAAGCATGGTTTTTCAAACTTTCACAACTGTTAAACTGTCTAAAAATAACTCTTTCATTTGATAATTCCATAGGAGACAAGAGAGTGTTTACAAGTTAATAAAATATCAGGGACCATGTAAACTTTAATAGGGTAATATTTGTTGTTGTCAATGATATTATTTAACCATCTCATTCTCTGCTGCCCCCTCCTCCTTTTGCCTTCAATCTTGCCCAGCACCAGTCACCTATGAGCTGACTCTTCATATGAGGTGGCCAAAGTATTGGAGCTTCAGTTTCAGCATCAGTCCTTCCAATGAACACCCAGGACTGACCTCCTTTAGGATGGACTGGTTGGATATCCTTGTAGTCCAAGGGACTCTCAAGAGTCTTCTCCAGCACCACAATTTGAAAACATCAATTCTTTGGTGCTTAGCCTTCCTTATGGTCCAACTCTCATATTTGTATATGACTACTAGAGAAACCATAGCTTTGACTATACTTTGCAGGCAAAGTGATAGTTCTGCCTTTTAATATCCTTCCTAGGTTTGTCATAGCTTTTCTTTCAAGAAGCAAGAGTCTTTTATTTTCATGGCCGCAGCTTCCACCCACAGTGATTTTGGATTCTAAGAAAATAAAATCTGTCTTTGTTTCCAACTTTCCCCCTTCTATTATCCATGAAGTGGTGGGCCAGATGCCATGATCTTAGTTTTTTAAATGTTGACTGTCAAGCCAGCTTTTTCACTCTCCTCTTTCACCCTCATCAAGAGTCTCTTTACTTCTTCACTTTCTTCTATTAGAGAGATATCATCTGCATATATGAGGTTGTTGATATTTCTCCTGGCAATCTTGATTCTAGCTTGTCATTCATCCAGCCTGGCATTTCACATGATATATTTTGTACAGAAGTTAAATAAGCAGGGTGACAATATACAGCTTTGTCATAATCCTTTCACAATTTTGAAAGGAAATTCACTTGTTCCATGTCTCATTCTAACTGTTGCTTCTTGATCCATATACAGATTTTTCAGGAGACAGTTAAGGTGGTCTGGTATTCACATCTCTAAGAACTTTCCACAGTTTGTTGTCATCCAGCTAGTCAAAGACTTTGGAGTAGTAAATGAATCAGAAGTAGATTTTTTTCTGGAATTCTCTTGCTTTCTCTATTATCCAAATTTTGGCATTTTGATCTCTGATTCCTCTGCTTTTTTAAACCAAGCTTATACATTTGGAAATTCTCAGCATACTGCTGAAGGCTAGCTTGAAGGATTTGGGACATAACATTACTAGCTTATGAAATGAGATCAACTGTATGGTAGTTTGAACATTCTTTGACATTGCCCTTCTTTGGGATTGTAATGAAAACTGACTTTTTACAGTATAAGTTACAGCATTTTAGATATTAGAATAAATAAATAATGTATAACAAAATTCCTTATTTTGAGATGGCAATATTCAATTATTTTTTAACCAAAATATTAATTTAGGGGTCTCCCTAGTAGCTCAATGGATAAAGAATCTGCCTGTGATGCAAGAAACCCAGGTTTGATTCCTGGGTCTGGAAGACCCCCTGGAGAAGGAAATAGCAACCCATTCTAGTATTCTTGCCTGGATGAATGGAGAGTCCCATGGACAGAGAAGAATGGCAGGTTACAATCCATGAGACTGCAAGAGTCAGACACGACTGAGCAACTAAACCACCACACCACTACAGCAATATGGTAGATAGATATTATAACAAATTGTTCCTTACTAAAATAACTAGAGTCTACATGTAATTTAGTTTACATCATGTTGCTGGGTTGCTTATAGATGGAAAAATCATTTTAAGACACTCTTCTCACTCCTCACACAAAAAAGGACACAGAGAAAGTTATGCACTAAAAATAAAGCAATAAGAAAAGAAGTTTCTGTCAATGTCAGTTTCTCCTGAAACTGACCTATCCAGTACCAATCTGTTACCCGATTACTGTATATGAAATGGAGCAGGCCTAAACCTGAAATTTCAAGACTAATTTGTGAAACTGAGAGGGGCCATATACTTTATGGTTTCCTGCAGAAGAAAATGTAAATACACTCCATGAGAAAGCTTCTCTACAGTGAACACTCAGAACTCCCACTGATGAAAATAATCACCAAACAACCAAGGAAAAGTTCAACATTAGTGAGACTAAGCAAAAGCAAACAATAGTAAATCCTTACCCTCATGAATGGAGAAGGAAATGACAACCCACTCCAGTATTCATCCCTGGAAAACCCCATGGGCAGAGGAATGTGGCAGGCTTACAGTCCATGGGGTCACGAAGAGTCAGAAATGACTGAGCAACTTCACAACCCTTATGAAATGCAGACTTGAAATGTTAGCTATAGAAGATAAAACAATTATATATGAAATGATTAAAGATTTATAAATAGAAGTACATGATATGATTAAGCATATAGGACAAATTTTAAAAAGATCTGAATGGAAATGGTGAAAATTGAATACTACCTTAAGCAAAGAGGTGTCAGTGAATAAAGTGAACAGCAGATTAGACATAGCTGAAGAGAGAATAACAGAAAGGTAGAGCAGAATGACTCAGAAAGTAGTACAGAGAAACATGTAGATGGAAAATAGAAGACTTTATAGAGATATGAAGTTCTAATGTATTTCAAATCCTGAAACATGATGCTGGGAAAATGCTGCACTTAATATGCCAGCAAATTTGGAAAACTCAGCAGTGGCCACAGGACTGGAAAAGGTCTGTTTTCATGCCAATCCCAAAGAAAGGCAATGCCAAAGAATGCTCAAACTACTGCACATTTGCACTCACTTCACACGCTAGTAAATAATGCTCAAAATTATGCAAGCCAGGCTTCAGCAATATGTGAACTGTGAAATCCCTGATGTTGAAGCTGGTTTTAGAAAAGGCAGAGGAACCGGAGATCAAATTGACAACATCCGCTGGATCATTGAAAGAGCAAGAGAGTTCCATAAAAACATCTATTTCTGCTTTATTGACTATGCCAAAGCCTTTGACTGTGTGGATCACAATCAACTGAGGAAAATTCTGAAAGAGATGGGAATACCAGACCAACTGACCTGCCTCTTGAAAAATCTGTATGCAGGTCAGGAAACAACAGTTAGAACTGGACATGGACCAACAGACTGGTTCCAAATAGGAAAAGGAGTACTTCAAGACTGTATATTGTCACCCTGCTTATTTAACTTATATGCAGAGTACATCATGAGAAACGCTGGGCTGGAAGAATCACAAGCTGGAATGAAGATTGCCAGGAGAAATATCAATAAACTCAGATATGCAGATGACACCACCCTTATGGCAGAAAATGAAGAGGAACTAAAAAGCCTCTTGATGAAAGTAAAAGAAGAGAGTGAAAAAGTTGGCTTGAAGCTCAGCATTCAGAAAATGAAGATCAGGGCATCTGATCCCATCATTTCATGGGAGATAGATGGGTAAACAGTGGAAACAGTGTCAAACTGTATTTTTTTGGGCTCCAAAATCACTGCAGATGGAGACTGCAGCCATGAAACTAAAAGACACTTACTCCTCAGAAGGAAAGTTATGGCCAACCTAGACAGCATACTCAAAAGCAGAGACATTACTTTGCCAACAAAGGTCTGTCTTGTAAAGGCTATGTTTTTTCCAGTGGTCATGTATGAGAGAGTTGGACTGTGAAGGAAGCTGAGCACTGAAGAATTGAGCTTTTGAACTGTGGTGTTGGAGAAGCCTCTTGAGAGTCCCTTGGACTGCAAGGAGATCCAACCAGTCCATCCTTAAGGAGTATCAGTCCTGGGTGTTCACTGGAAGGACTGATGCTAAAGCTGAAACTCCAGTACTTTGGCCACCTCACACAAAGAGTTGACTCATTGGAAAAGACCCTGATACTGGGAGGGATTGGAGGCAGGAGGAGAAGGGACAACAGAGGATGAGATTGCTGGATGGCGTCACCGACTGGATGGGCATCAGTTTGTGTAAACCCTGAGAGTTGGTGATGGACAAGGAGGCCTGGTGTGCTGCAATTCATGGGTTCGCAAAAAATCAGACACGACTGAGTGACTGAGCTGAAATGAATATATATCTAACAGGGACACCAAAAGCAGAGTATAGAGAAAATAAAGAAAAGGCAAATTTGAAGAGAAAATAGCAGAAGATTTCATAGAATTTGTGAAAGATAAGAAGCCATAGATATAACTGGAGACAAGGTAGAACAAACAAAATTCACACTAGACAAAATTTAATAAAAGTATACAAGTTCAGTGTAAAGAGATTTTAGCTAGTTTAGAGATAAAAGATAAGCTTTTATCTATGTTTAAATAAAGAACAGACTTTTAAAGAGGAGTAGTTCAGTTCAGTTCAGTCCCTCAGGCGTGTCAGACTCTTTGCCACCCCATGAATCACAGCACACCAGGCCTCCCTATCCATCATCATCTCCTGGAGTTCACTCAGACTCAGGTCCATCAAGTCAGTGATGCCATTCAGCCATGTCATCCTCTGTCGTTTCCTTCTTCTCCTGCCCCCAATCCCTCTCAGCATCAGAGTATTTTCCAATGAGTCAACTCTTCGTGTGAGGTGGCCAAAGTACTGGAGTTTCAGCTTTAGCATCATTCTTTCCAAAGAAATCCCAGGGCTGATCTCCTTCAGAATGGACTAGTTGGATCTCCTTGCAGTCCAAGGGACTCTCAAGAGTCTTCTCCTACACCACAGCTCAAAAGCATCAATTCTTCATCGCTCAGCCTTCTTCACAGTCCAGCTCTCACATCCACACATGACTACTGGAAAAACCATAGCCTTGACTGCATGGACCTTAGTCGGCAAAGTAATGTCTCTGCTTTTGAATATACTATCAAGGTTGGTCATAACTTTCCTTCCAAGGAGTAAGCGTCTTCTAATTTCATGGCTGAAGTCACCGTCTGCAGTGATTTTGGAGCCCCCCAAAATAAAGTCTGACACTGTTTTCACTGTTTCCCCATCTATTTCCCGTGGAATGATGGGACTGGATGCCATGATCTTCATTTACTGAATGTTGAGCTTTAAGCCAACTTTTTCACTCTCTTCTTTTACTTTCATCAAGAGGCTTTTTAGTTCC
>SJYC01063793.1:0-19520 GCA_006408675.1 Madoqua kirkii
AAGGCCAAATTTGCCTGTTACTCCAGGTGTTTCTTGACTTCCTACTTCTGCTTTCCAGTCCCCTATAATGAAAAGGACCACTTTTTTAGGTGTTAGTTCTAAAAGGTCTTATAGGTATTCATAGAACTGTTCAACTTCAGCTTCTTCAGCATTACTGGTTGGGGCATAGACTTGAATCACTGTGATATTTAATGGTTTGCTTTGGAAATGAACATAATTCATTCTGTCATTTTTGAGATTGCATCCAAGTACTGCATTTTCGACTCTTGTTGACCATGATGACTACTCCATTTCTTCTGAGGGATTCCTGCCCACAGTAGTAGATATAATGGTCATTGAGTTAAATTCACCCATTCCAGTCCATTTTAGTTTGCTGATTCCTAGAATGTCGACGTTCACTCTTGCCATCTCCTGATTGACCACTTCGAATTTGCCTTGATTCATGTACCTGAAATTCCAGGTTCCTATGCAATATTGCTCTTTACAGCATTGGACCTTCTCTATCACCAGTCACATCCACAGCTGGGTATTGTTTTTGCTTTGGCTCCATCCCTTTATTCTTTCTGGAGTTATTTCTCCACTGACCTCCAGTAGCATATTGGGCACCTACTGACCTGGGGTGTTCTACTTTCAGTGTCCTACCATTTTGCCTTTTCAAACTGTTCATGGGGTTCTCAAGGCAAGAATACTGAGGTGGCTTGCCATTCCCTTCTTAAGTGGACCACATTCTGTCAGCTCTCTTCACCATGACCCGCTTGTCTTGGGTTGCCCTGAGGGCATGGCTTAGTTTCATTGAGTTAGACAAGGCTGTGGTCATAGTGTGATTAAAATGACTAGTTTTCTGTGAGTATGGTTTCAGTGTGTCTGCCCTCTGATGCCCTCTTGCAACATCTACCATCTTACTTGGGTTTCTCTTACCTTGGGCGTGGGGTATCTCTTCACGGCTGCTCCAGCAAAGCACAGCTGCTGCTCCTTACCTTGGATGAGGGGTATCTCCTCCTGCCACCCTTCCTGACCTTCAACATTGGATGCCTCCTCAAAGAGGAGTAGTAGGGACTTTCTTTTCCTGGTGATCCAGTGGTTAAGAATCTGCCTGCCTGAGATGGGTTTGGCCCATGGCTTGAGAAAATCCCACATGCTGTGGAGAAATAAAGCCCATGCACCAAAACTACTAACCCTGCACTGTAGAGCCTGTGTGTTGCAACTGTTGAGCTTGAATGCTGCAACAACTAAAGTTCACACATTTAGAGGCTATGGTCTGCAACAAGAGAAGCCACTAGAAGCAACTAGAAGCATGTGTATTACAATGAAGAGTAGTTCCCTCTTTTCACAACTAAAGAAGCCTGACATGCAGCAACGAAGACACCGTGCAGCCAAAAATAAAGTAATTAATTTAATTAAATAAAGAGTAGGTAGTAGCCTGCAGAATAAAGGAATGAGTATCATTATAAAAAATTCACTGTCAACTTATAATTTCATGTCTAACAAAACTAATTTCAAAAAAGATAAAATGAATAAATGTCCAAATAAACCCAACTACCGCCGCTGTTCCTAACCTTCAACGTGAGACAGCTCCTCCAGGCCCTCCTGCGCCTGCACAGCCACTGCTCCTCCCGTTGCTCCTCCTGGCCGCCCCTGACCTTGGACGCAGGGTAGCTTCTCTCAACTGCTCTGAGTTTCTTAATCTAAGGCAAAGTCAAATAAAGCCCTTTATATACACGAATAAGGACATTCTGATTAAAAAGTCAGATTAAGTCTTCTCTTTGAGTAGTTGATAAGTTGGTAAGAAATACCTATTAACACATTTAGAGAGATTCAATTTTTGTGTGCTATACAGTGGCTTTAAGAAGAAGCTAAATATTATCTGTATAATTCTATCAAGGATAAATAGACCATTTAACAAGCCTTAAAAACTAACAGTGAAGTGACCTAGGGATGTATAATGTAGAGTTTTATTGGGTGGTATATTAATTAGGTTAAGGCTGTACATGTACCACAGAGTGATCTTTAAGAGGGGGGAAAAGAATTTCTATCATGCCCCTGTATTTAGGGAAGGACAGATGAAGAAAGAGACTCAGTTTAAGTAAGTTATTATAGCCTGTTTTGTTTGTTTGTTAGTACATTTGCTTTTCATTTTCAGCCTGATTTGATAATGTGGACAAAGTAGCTTTAAGTGTATATGGAAATTTTTGACTCTACAAACCCATTACTGGAGAGTGACAAACATTTTGAAGTCTGGTCCAGTCCTTAATTAACTGTTAATTTATTGTTGGGCAAGGATAACAAAGCCTCAAAATTGCTTGACCACCTGAAAATTTCTATAATGGATGTGTAATCTACAGTAATTAGGGGGAAGATAATTGATTTGGAATTATCTTCCAATTCCAGTCTATTTGGAATTGCATATATTTAATAATATTGGTATTGATATATTATATCTTGTTCCTTTTTGAAAACCTCTAGAACTTACTGAAATGATACGTGTTCTTTTTGTCCAATATCTCAGAATTACCAGCAAAATTATTTTAAACATTTCTTTTAATATTCAGCTATTTCTAGCATCTATGTGGCAAAGAAATTGGATAAATATTGTCAAAAGTAAGTTTCAGATACACATATTTTTCTCTTTTATATGCATTTTTATGATCTTTAAGCAATCTGATACATCATGTACACATAAAGTGAACGTGTATCATTGATACTAAAATTTGCTTGTTAGATGAAATTATGATTGAAAGTAAATAATAGCACTAATCATTACTAATAGCTTATTCAATTCTAGAATAAATAAACAGGACTATTCTGTGAGACATTCTGTTTCTACACTGATTATCCTACTGTTTTAGATTTTTTCATATTGTAGATATTTATTAACGTGTTAGTTGAGGAGAAAAAAATAGATAATCAGTTCAGTTCATTTGTTCAGTCATGTCTGACTCTTTGCAACCCCGTGAACTGCAGCACACCAGGCCTCCCTGTCCATCACCAACTCCCGGAGTTCACTCAGACTCACGTCCATCAAGTGAGTGATGCCATCCAGCCATCTCATCCTCTGTTGTCCCTTTCTCCTCCTCCTGCCAATCCTTTCCAGCATCAGAGTCTTTTCCAATGAGTCAACTCTTCACATGAGGTGGCCAAAGTACTGAAGTTTCAGCTTCAGCATCAGTCCTTCCAAAGAACACCCAGGGCTGATCTTTAGAATGGACTGGTTGGATCTCCTTGCAGTCCAAGGGACTCTCAGGAGTCTTCTCTAACACCACAGTTCAAAAGTCCTTACTGTAATGTCTATTACATACTTATTAATGAGTATTTGATAGACATTACAGTAAGGACTTTTTACTTGCATGAGAAATAGGAATTGAAAAGAGTACTGTTACTCAAATATGAATAGTTCATATAAAAAAGTATAACTTTTGTGATTTAGATCTCTCAAATTCTTCTTTCATACTTCTAAATATGCATTAATCAAAGAGCAAATATTTTCATATTTGTCATTAATATTACAAAAGATACATGACATCAAGACTAACATTTTTTTAAACATCTATATAGGAATTATAATGTCAATCTCAAAGGAACCCTAAGTCAAACCTTGAAGAATCTTATTTCATTCCATTACCTTCTGCCTTTGGCATCTACAAGTTGAGTGAAAATCTCTGTAAGTGTCAATAATCTAGAGATTTCCAGATGCTGGAGAGTTAAAATGGGAAACCAAAGTTTAGATTACAAGTGTTTCAAGTTTAAAGATAGTACATGTGCTGTTGTTTTTAATTTTTTTGTTGTTGTTTCTTTTTACTAAAAGCCAAAGCAGACTTCAGATTTCTTGTCTGGGATATAAAGAGTTTGGAAGTCACCACTCCATCTGAACAATAAATAAAAAGTTAAACAAACTGAAAAATCAAGAAGTCTTCTTAGGTCAGAGAAGTTAGGTCATAGGGCAAACTGCTACCCCCCAGATTAGAAACACAAATAAATAGGGATAATTACAAGTTACTGGAGTAGACACCCTCATGCAAACCAGTGGCCAGGTAGAAAACCTGAACTGTAGTTGATACGTTGCTGGAGGCTCAGTGGAGACAAGTCTGAGAGTTCAGCAGGGGCACCCAGTCCCAGGGGACCCTCCAAACTTTTGTGAGTTTGATATTTCATAAGGTGAACCAGGAAACTTCTAGTTATAAAATAAGCCACAGGAATGTAATATATAGCATAAGTGAAAGTGAAGTTGCTCAGTTGTGTCCAACTCTTTGTGACCCCATGGACTGTAGCCTACCAGGCTCCTCCATCCATGGGATTTTCCAGGCAAGAGTGCTGAAGTGGGTCGCCATTTCCTTCTCGAGGGGATCTTCATGACCCAGAGATCGCACCCAGATCTCCCACATTGCAGGCAGACGCTTTACCATCTGAGCCACCAGGGAAGTCCATAGCATAAGGAATGTCCCCAATAATACTGTAATAACGTCATATAAGAAGAGGTGGCAAGAATATATGGAAAAATAGTACAAAAAAGATCTTCACAACCCAGATACTCATGATGATGTGATCAATAATCTATAGCCAGACATCTTGGAATGTGAAGTCAAGTGGGCCTTAGAAAGCATCACTACGAACAAAGCTAGTGGAGGTGATGGAATTCCAGTGGAGCTGTTTCAAATCCTGAAAGATGCTGCTGTGAAAGTGCTGCACTCAATATGCCAGCAAATTTGGAAAACTCAGCAGTGGCCACAGGACTGGAAAAGGACAGTTTTCATGAGTGCACAATTGCACTCATCTCACATGCTAGTAAAGTAACGCTCAAAAATTTCCAATCCAGGCTTCAGCAATACATGAACCGTGAACTTCCTGATGTTCAAGCTGGTTTTAGAAAAGGCAGAGGAACCAGAGATCAAATTGCCAACATCCACTGGATTTGGAAAAAGCAAGAGAGTTCCAGAAAAACATCTACTTCTGCTTTATTGACTATACCAAAGCCTTTGACTGTGTGGATCACAACAAACTGGAAAATTCTGAAAGAGATGGGAATAC
This sequence comes from Madoqua kirkii, assembly GCA_006408675.1. NCBI lineage: Eukaryota > Metazoa > Chordata > Mammalia > Artiodactyla > Bovidae > Madoqua > Madoqua kirkii. The sequence goes on from SJYC01063793.1 coordinate 5,023, forward strand.
CAGACCACCTGACCTGCCTCTTGAGAAATCTGTATGCAGATCAGGAAGCAACAGTTAGAACTGGACATGGAACAGACTGGTTCCAAATAGGAAAAGGAGTACATCAAGGCTGTATATTGTCACCTTGCTTATTTAACTTCTATGCAGAGTACATCATGAGAAACACTGAACTGAAAGAAACACAAGCTGGAATCAAGATTGCTGGGAGAAATATCAATAACCTCAGATATGCAGATGACACCACTTTGTGGCAGAAGGTGAAGAGGAGCTAAAAAGCCTCTTGATGAAAGTGAAAGAGGAGAGTGGAAAAGTTGGCTTAATGCTCATGTTCAGAAAACTAAGATCATGGCATCCGGTCCCATCACTTCATGGGAAATAGATGGGGAAACAGTGGGAACAGTGGCAGATTTTATTTTGGGGGGCTCCAAAATCACTGCAGATGGTGACTGCAGCCATGAAATTAAAAGATGCTTACTCCTTGGAAAAAAAATTATGACCAACCTAGCTAGTATATTCAAAAGCAGAGACATTACTTTGCCAACTAAGGTCCACCTAGTCAAGGCTATGGTTTTTCCTGGGTAATGTATGGATGTGAGAGTTGGACTGTGAAGAAGGCTGAGCGCCAAAGAATTGATGCTTTTGAACTGCGGTGTTGGAGAAGACTCTTGAGAGTCCCTTGGACTGCAAGGAGATCCAACCAGTCCATTCTGAAGGAGATCAACCCTGGGATTTCTGTGGAAGGAATGATGCTGAAGCTGAAACTCAAGGACTTTGGCCACCTCATGAGAAGAGTTGACTCACTGGAAAATACTCTGATGCTTGGAGGGATTGGGGCAGGAGAAGAAAGGGATGACAGAGAATGAGATGGGTGGGTGGCATCACAGACTTGATGGATGTGAGTCTGGGTGAACTCCAGGAGATGGTGGTGGACAGGGAGGCCCAGCGTGCTGCGATTCATGGGGTCGCAAAGAGTCGGACATGACTGACCAACTGAACTGAACTGAACTGAATGTCATATGGGAACAAATGGTTACTAGACTTATCATGGTGATCATTTTATAATGTATTCAAATTCATATCACCATACAGCACACCTAAAACTAGTATAATACTACACTTTCATAATATATACATATTTTTTTTAAGAGTGAACATCTGCTTCTTGTGCTTCCAGCAAGGGGAAGGAAAAAGGAACCATTTTGATATACCCCAGAGCACTTTGTCTTTCTTAACAAGATCTTCTCTTGGGAGAAACTTTTCAACCAAAGCCTAGCCTAAAGGGATTTTACAAGAATCTAATTGATCTGGGAGAAGGAAAACACTCAACTCCAGGCCATTCTAGCCATCCTCTCCACCTGAATGAAGAAGGTGACTGAAAAGTCCCTAAGAAACTCACAGTCCAAGACATAGGCTCACTGCATGACTGAGAGCTAATCATCGGACAATAAACTGCTGCTTCACCTTCTCCTACACCTTACCACCACATCAACACACATCTATTTAACATAGTACTTTTTATCTAGCACATCGTGTCAGGCTATTAAAAAAATTAAAGGCATAGTAAGAGACAAAAACACAATTTGAAGAGACAAAGGAAGCATCAAAACTAAACTCAGATACAACAGACGTTGGAATTAGCAGACCAAGGTTTTTAATACTTTTATGATTAATAAAGACTCTAATAGAGAAGGTATACAGCATGCAAGAATAGATGGGCAATGTAAACAAGAGATGGAAATTCAAAGAAAGCATCAAAAGAAATGATAGAGATCAAAAACACTGTAACTTAATGTCTTTGATGGGGTTATTACTTGTCTGGATATGGCTTAGGAAAGTGTGTCTGATATTGATGGATTTAAAAAAAAAAAAAAAAACTCCAAAACTAAAAAACAATGAAAAAAGACCAGAAAAAGAAAAACAGTATATCTAAGAACCATGGGACAACTAAGAAAGGTATAATATACATGTAATGGAATTACGAGAAGAGGACAAGAAAAGGGAAAGAGGAAATATTGGAAGTAATAAGCAGTGAAAATTTCCCACAATTGGTGTCAGATACCAAACCATGGAACCAGGAAACTGGGAGAGTATCTTGTAGGATAAATGCAAACACACACACACACACACACACACACACACACACAAAACAGAGAGAAAAACACCTAGACCTAGACAGAAACAAACATAAAAATTACATCCAACTTCTTCCCAGAAACCATGCAAGTAAGAAGAGAATGGAGTGTAACAGCTCAGAGATACAGATAACAAGCTGGTGGCTGCTAGGGAAGGAAACAGTGGGGGCTGGGCAAAGTAGGTGAAGGGAATTAAGAAGTACAAATTTCCACTTATAAAATAAATAAGGCTTGGGGATGTAATATACATACTAGGGAATATACAACTTTATAGGATAACATATGGTGATCATTTTGTAAATACTGAATCACTGTGTTTTAAACCTGAAAATATCATAATGTAACTCCCTTATATGTAAATAAATAAGAAAAAATGAAGAAAATGGAGTAAAATATTTAAAATGTGGAGAGAAAAGCATCCACCAAACTACAATTTTGTGAACTACGATATAATTCTACAAAGTGAAGGAGAAATAAAGATTTTCTCAGACAAAAACTGAAGGAATTTGTTGCCAGTATACTTACCTATGAGAAATGTTAAAGACATCTCCCTAGAGAAAAATAAAATTATATAGGACATACACTCAGATCTACACAGAATGAAAGGCAAAAGTAGGAGCAAAGAGTAAGGACAACAAGGAGAGACTGTTGGGACCAGCCCAGCAATGAACCGACCTGAGGGAGTGGCGCCACAGAAGAATAAGGGAAAAGAAGACTCAGAAATAAAGTGGGGATCAGGGCGCTGATGCTGTTCACAGGCAAAAGCCCAAATCCTGATCCCTTGATTGCCTTTTATTGTTAACTTCTACTTCCCTATTTGTGCTCTAGAGATATCTATTCTTTACAATCTCCGATCAGGGATAAAGATATACAGAACTGACTTCAAGGCAAGATGTTATTAGGAATAAAAACAGGAATTACATGATAAGGGATCATAAGGTATCAACTCTTCAAGAAGATATAACAGTTCTCAGCAATTTTATGCCTAATAACAGAACATCAAGCTCTGTCCGACTCTGCGACCCCGTGGACTGTAGGTTGCCAGGCTCCTCTGCCCATGGGGATTCTCCAGGCAAGAATGCTGAATTAGTTTGTCTGCTGTCCTCCAGGGGATCTTCCCAACCCAGGAATCAAACTCAGGTGGCCCTTTTTCCAGGCAGATTCTTTACAGTCTGAAAAGGGCACAGATTGTATAACCCCAACCATATGACCTTCTAGGAAAGCAAAAACTATGCAGACAGTAAAAAGATCAGTCATTGCTAGGAGTTAGAAAGGAGAAAAATGTGCATAGTTAGAGCATAGATTTTTAGAGCAGTGAAGTTATTCTGTGTGATATTATAATCATGAATATCTGTCGTGTGTGTGTGTGTGTGCTAAGTCACTTCAGTCGTGTCCAACTCTGTGATCCTAAGGACTGTAGCCTGCCAGGCTGCTCTATCCATGGGAGTCTCCAGGCAATAGTACTGGAGTGGATTGCCATGCCCTCCTCCAGGGGATCTTCCTGACCTAGGTCTCTAACCCGTGTCTCTTATGTCTCCAGCATTGGCAGTTAGGTTCTTTACCATTAGTGCCACCCGAGAAGCCTGAATAACTGTCATAGGTTTGTCCAAACCAATAGAACACACAACATTAAGAGTAAATGTTAACATAAACTATGGAGTTTGGATGACAATGATGTGTCAGTGTAGATTCATTCATTGTAACAAATGTACCAATATGGTGGGGAAAGTTGATAATGGGGAAAGTTATGTATGTGAGGAAGTGGGGCTTATGAGAAATCTCTGTACTTTTAAGATTAGTTAATGCCATGAACCTAAAACAGCTCTAAAAAGATAGCATCTATTTAATACATGCATATACACATACAAACTTAAGTACGTAAACATTTGAATTTAGTCGTGGCTGACTCTGACAGACATTTTGACAACAAACCATAATTTTCTTAAAAACATGACAACAAACAAGAAAAGGCAGTAATCCTAAAAAAAAAAAAAAGTAAAATAACTGTTTGCTAAGATTTTCTTGAAAATAATTTGCACACATTCTGAATAATTAATATGTAGCCCAAGTGAGTATTAAGAATTATATATATATGCCAATAAGTAGTTTTTTGTCCAAGAAAATAATTTAGGAATAGGTAATCACAATGGTGTGATCACTCACCTAGAGCCAGACATCCTGGAATGTGATGTCAAGTAGTCCTTAGAAAGCATTACTATGAACAAAGCTAGTGGAGGTGATGGAAGTCCAGTGGAGCTATTTCAAATCTTGGAAGATGATGCTGTGAAAGTGCTGCACTCAATATGCCAACAAATTTGGAAAACTCAGCAGTGGCCACAGGACTGGAAAAGATCAGTTTTCATTCCAATTCCCAAAAAAGGCAATGAGAAAGAACGCTCAAACAACCACAAATTGCACTCATCTCACACAATAGTAAAGTAATGCTTAAAATTCTCCAAGCCAGGCTTCAGCAATACATGAATCATGAACTTCCTGATGTTCAAGCTGGTTTTAGAAAAAGCAGAGGAACCAAAAATCAAATTGCCAACATCCGCTCAATCATGATAAAAGCAACAGAGTTCCAGAAAAACATCTATTTCTGTTTTATTGACTATGCCAAAGCCTTTGACTGTGTGGATCGCAATAAACTGGAAAATTCTGAAAGAGATGACAATATCAGACCACCTGACTTGTCTCTTGAGAAACCTATATGGAGGTCAAGAAATAACAGTTAGAACTGGACATGGAACAACAGACTGGTTCCAAATAGGAAAAGGAGTACATCGAGGCTGTATATTGTCACTCTGCTTATTTAACTTATATGCAGAGCACATCATGAGAAACGCTGGGCTGGAAGAAGCACGAGCTGGAATCAAGATTTCTGGGAAAAATATCAATAACCTCAGATATGCAGAGGACACCACCCTTATGGCAGAATGTGAAGAAGAACTAAAAAGCCTCTTGATGAAAGTGAAAGAGGAAAGTGAGAAAGTTGGCTTAAAGCTCAACATTCAGAAAACTAAGATCACGGCATCTGGGCCCATCACTTCATGGCAAATAGGTGGGGAAACAGTGGAAGCAATGTCAGGCTTTATTTGGGGGCGGGGGGGTGCTCCAAAATCACTGCAGATGGTGATTGTAGTCATGAAATTAAAAGACGCTTACTCCTTGGAAGTAAAGTTATGACCAACCGAGATAGCATATTGAAAAGCAGAGACATTACTTTGCCAGCAAAGGTCCATCTAGTCAAGGCTATGGTTTTTCCTGTGGTCGTGTATGGATGTGAGATTTGGACTGTGAAGAAAGCTGAGTGCCCATGAATTGATGCTTTTGAACTGTGGTGTTGGAGAAGACTCTTGAGAGTCCCTTGGACTGCAAGGAGATCCAACCAGTCCATCCTAAAGGAGATCAGTCCTGGGTGTTCATTGGAAGGACTAATGCTAAAGCTGAAATTCCAATACTTTGGCCACCTCATGCAAAGAGCTGACTCATTGGAAAAGACCCTGATGCTGGGAAGGATTGGGGGCAGGAGGAGAAGGGGACGACAAAGGATGAGACAGCTGGATGGCATCACCAACTTGATGGACATGAGTTTGAATGAACTCCGGGAGTTGGTGATGGACAGGGAGGCCTGGCGTGCTTCGGTTCATGGGGTCACAACCGAGCAACTGAACTGAGCTGAACTGAACTGAGTGATACTTTTACAGCTTCCCTGGTGGCTCAGCAATAAAGAGTCCACAGGCAATGCAGGAGAAGCAAGTTGAATGTCTGAGTTCAGAAGATCTCTGGAGAAGAGAATGACTACCCACTCCCGTATTCTTGCCTGAAGAATCCCATGGACAGAAGAATGTTATGGGCTACAGTCCATGGGGTCCAAAAGAACTGGACACAACTGAGTGACTAACACTTTTACTTCTACTTTTAAGGCATCATTCTTATACAAAAGAAGGATAGACTTTATGACTCTTTAGGAAAAAGAATGTAGGAAGACTTGCACAACTAGGTACCAAAGCTTATTTTTAAAATATATTATGTACCTTTCTGTATATGAGTTATATTTCAAAGCAATTTAGGGTATAAAAATAAAAATTTAGGGTAGAAAAATTGTAAAAAATTTAGAGTAGAAAAATACAAGTAGGCTAATAGTACCAAGTTAGTTATTCAAAATATATTCAATTATATATATAGCATTCATTATCAACTCATAAACTCAGTAAGTTAATATTAATTGAGTGATCATAGATATAAATATGCTGGAAAAAATTCAAAAACATCTAAAATTCATTGCTATCTTTAAGGAGCTTCTAATTTAATAAGATAGATGTTAGGTTATGCTAGGTAAAATTACATGTACTCAACCATTTTTGGCCTACAAAAGGCCAATTTCATATGGATTACCTAGCATAACAAAAACCCCACATGTTATGTTTGATATAGGCAGTAAGAAAAGGATGGAGTGCTACAATTATTCAGAAAGTAAGTTTGAAAAAGGACTAGAATTTCCAAGAGTAAAACAGAGAACACATAAACAAGAGTATGTACAAAGATATGGGGAAATAATTGTTATGTTTGCGAAATGGCAATGGCATGCAGTTATATCAGAGTCAAGACCTGAGACTCGAGTTGGGATTACATTGCAAATGGTCTCAAATAGTGTTGAAGCAGCTTCAGCATTAATTAACAGGTACTGAAAGCAGTGAACATTTCAGAGGGAAAAAGACAAAGTTATGCCTTATGGTAAATAAAGTGGTGGTTGATGCTGAATGAACTATGGAGGCAAAGACAGAAATTCGAACCAAGGAGGAGGGTCTTGCAATAAAGCTAAGGAGAGGTAAATAGACTCTACATTAAAATGGTGAAAATGCAAATAGAAAGGAAAAATTTGCAGCAAGACTAGTACCAAGGTAGACTCAATAGTCAAATGACAAAAAGATTCTACACTGATAGAAATGGTAAAGAGAAATTGACTTGGAGAAACAAATAAGGAGTTAAGAAAAACCTGGGAGAGCCACATCTCAGACTGTACATGTGGCAGTAAACTTTTCTGATCTTGAAGGTATTTCTGATTGCCTTACTTTAAGGCAGTTACATGACAAGACCTTTGATAGTATTGGGAGAGGATGTTGTATAGCAAGAGAAAAGGAAAAAAATGATTGTATACAGGACTCAGAGGACTTTTCAAAAAGAGAGAAAGAATCTATAACAGGAAACAAGAAAGTATGACCTGAGTTTGTTATTATGGTGGAAGATGAGCACTGCAGAGGCAGAGAAAAAAGTCAACATTGTCAAGAGGTTGACACCTCAAGTGGGGTGAAGATGTTAGGTTTGATGAAATCCTCTAGAGTTGGCAACGAGAAAGTTATTAGTGACTTTCAAAAGAGAGTTTCTGATATGGAGGTCAAAACCAAAGCCAAATTTAAAGTACTAATGAGTCAGCGCCTAGGGACAAATATGAAAGAATTTGACAAATTCAGTCAGGGGACCTAGCAGAAAGTTTGCATAGCTGCTCCAGGGTAGAAGTAAATTGAAGGCTATTTTAGAATTTTAAAAAAAGAAAAGAAACCTAGATGATTGTAGGCAAAGTGGTAGTGGAGAAGTAGGTATAATAAATTGCAGGAACTTAGAACAGAAGAGAATGGGTAATTGTAGGAAAAATGCCCTAAGGAGAGAAGAGAGTGTCACCAAGAACCACGGGATTAACCTTGGGCAGGCCAGCCTAATCTGGTTCTTTTGAGGAAGCAGGAGTGAAAAAGAAGATAAAATTAAAGATTTTCAGAGATATTGGGAAAGACATTGCAGGAATGCTTAACTATCTCTTAGTACTCCTTTATACTAAGATAGGAATAACAACTGTTAGTATCTGTTCGGAGAAAATTTCTGCAGTAGTCAACTTCCATAATTTTACTGAAAATATTGGTGGTGATAACTCTTAAGGAAAAAGTATTTGGGGGCTTCTCCCAGGATGTTCATGAATGAGTCAGTCTCATTACTCTAAGGTGATTCTATAAGCAAGGCTTTGTGTGTAAATGAAGTTTTATTAGAATACCCCTAACTTCCTGTTGTTATTTACTTAAAAGTGCTCTGACATTTGGGGTCATGTGGCCACGATGTGGTGACTGAACACACAAGCACACAGACATTTTATTTATATTTTGACTTATAGTCTTCTCAATAAAATATATTAGATTTGCAAATATTGTTACCACCTAAGCTATAACCTGGAAAATGGTACAAATGTAGACTCTATAAAAAGAGATGCCAAGAGACTTTAGAAAGAAATCAGGACTTCCCACATTTAACTGTTCAATTTGTATATACTTGCTATACAATGATTAAAAGAACTATCAGTGTATAAAACAACAAATTATTTGGTGCTTTAACATTGGAGTTATTGAAGAGTTGCTTCAGAAAGTTACTAAGATTTCTTAAGCTCCATCTCTGTTATTATTGTACTCTCAGTGAACATTCAGAAACACAGTTTTCTGCTCACTATGAACCAAAGTACTTTTCTTCTCACAATAACCTTATGATGTGGGTATGATTATCCCCAGTTTGCAGATGGACTCACTGAGGTTCTGAGAGGATAAATAACTTCCCCAAGGCCAGTAGTTAGAAAATGATGAAGTCAGAAGTCACAGACAGTTGCATCTGGTACCAAGCTCTGTGCTTTTTTCCTCATCCAGTCTCCCTGGAAAGTGCAGCTGTTCCATTTGAAGACATCACATAACATTTTTTAAAGAAGCTTATAATTGATGTTTGCTTTGACATTTTCTAAAGGTCTTTGTAAACCTCTAAGAGGATTATCAATTTTGCCGCACCTCTCTTGAGTTTTATGCTTTGTGCCAAGTATGGTTTAACTTTAAACACTTTATTACCTAAAGTGAACACAGGTTTTATAATCTCCGCCAGACATCTCATTCAGCACAATCTTAATATTTGACTTAGTATATTCTTCAAGGTCATTGTCCACCTACTCCCTTAGACTTCTTAATATTTGATAAGAAATAGCCAGTTCTGTGATCTGCATGTTCATCACCTGCCTTAGGTAAACAGAACCAAAATCCATTTAGTGTAAGATACTAAAACGAGCCACTTCTTGCAAAGGCCATCTGAAAAAATACCCCTGTTTTCCAAAGAAAGGACTACAAATTGAAATATTCACTTTGGTGGCAAAGGGGATAGTTGTTCTTTTGCTCAAAAACATGTGCTTTTTTGAGATATAAAAATCTATGAAAATTGGTTTGAAAATGTAGATGTTCATCTTTTATACCATGGAGGATATTATTTAAGAAAGTATGATAATATCCAGCCTGCCTAAATGTGAAGACACAGCAGAGATGTGTGGATGAGAACCAGGAGGTGGACATGACATTTAAAAAAAGGAGAAAAAAGGGAAAAAGAAAGAGGAAGAAGGGAGGGAGGGAAGAGAGGAAGGAGGAAAGAGGGAAGAAATAGAGGAAAATAAATTCAAAATAGGAATAAATTAGTGGTTCTGATCTTCAGAGTACCAAAAATGTGGAATGAGAAAAATCCAAACAAATATGGAATGTAAGATTCAATAGCTAACTATCATGATCTCTACAGAAGAAATAGGGACCAATCGTTTTTCTTAGGGCCAAAGTCAAGGGCTTCTCAGTGGTCAGAAAAGTAGTAACAAGGCCAACAAAAAGAGGAGAGGGAAAAGTTGGCTTAAAGCTCAACATTCAGAAAACGAAGATCATGGCATTCAGTCCTATCACTTCATGGGAAAAAGATGGAAAAACAGTGTAAACAGTGTCAGACTATTTTGGGGGGTTCCAAAATCACTGCGGATGGTGACTGCAGCCATGAAATTAGAAGACGCTTACTCCTTGGAAGAAAAGTTATGACCAACCTAGATAGTATATTGAAAAGCAGAGACATTACTTTGCCAACTAAGGTCCATCTAGTCAAGGCTATGGTTTTTCCTGTGGTTATGCATGGATGTGAGAGTTGGACTGTGAAGAAGGCTGAGTGCTGAAGAACTGGTGCTTTTGAACTGTGGTGTTGGAGAAGACTCTTGAGAGTCCCTTGGACTGCAAGGAGATCCAACCAGTCCATTCTGAAGGAGATCAACCCTGGGATTTCTTTGGAAGGAATGATGCTAAAGCTGAAACGCTAGTACTTTGGCCACCTCATGAGAAGAGTTGACTCATTGGAAAAGACTCTGATGCTGGGAGGGATTGGGAGCAGGACGAGAAGGGGATGACCGAGGATGAGATGGCTGGATGGCATCACGGACTCAATGGAGGTGAGTCTGAGTGAACTCCAGGAGTTGGTGATGGACAGGGAGGCCTGGTGTGCGGCGATTCATGGGGTCACAAAGAGTTGGACACGACTGAGCGACTGGACTGAACTGAACTGAAGGAGGAAATGTTTATCAAATATTAAAAAAAATAGTGAATTAACAGGAAAATGATATATTACACATAGAATATTATTTAAGAGGGTTTGAGAATCATAAACTCCTTGCATTTTAAATCCAATCTGTGTTATTGTGTGTAGGTATGTCTCAAGTTTTAGTTTCTTCAGAAATTAAAAGAGCATATTAGGGCAGCTGCAATGCCTAGAATTTCAGTTTGTACATACTTGTGATTAGACATTTTTAAACTTCAGCTCTCTCCTCTTGCTCAATGACTAGGCAAATAAATGCTTTTAAGCTTGAACATTAATAAGCAAGCAGCTAGACACTGAACTGATTCTACTTCTCAGGTGTATTATTTCTACCTGTAATTTGCATCACTTGCAGTGGAGTTACTTGCATTCTAAGATAGTACTGGCTGTAATGAATACGGGGGAAAGCAGCAGAATCAATGTCCAGACTCCAGTAAAATTTCTTAGGATCCAGACAACCAATTATATGAGAAGAATCTTCCTCCCTTTCCACCACAGTGAAGACAATAAAGGAAATCTGAGATTACCTAATGACAGCAAGTGGGGAAATCCCTAGGTATATTATCACCGTCCCTTGCTGACCTGTAGTCCAAAAAGTGAAAAAGGTAAATTGCATGGGGATAATAAACTAATTAGTAGATGAATGTATTCCAGGTGAACAAATATACTATCTAACATTTCAGGGATTTTAAATGCCAAATTACATTTAGCTAGATAGTTTGGGATTTCATAGAATAATTACAGAGCAGATCTTCACATGGATATGTGTTTTTGTGCCAGCAGGCGGGCAGGAGATGGCTCTAAGCTTTAATCACAGAGTCTCTTCTGTGCAGCTGCAGCTGAATGTCAAGTTACCCTTAGTCTAAAGCTCAACACTAAGCCGTATAGAATTATGTCTAGGCAGAGATTTCCTTAAACAGTTCTGTAAGCACTGTAGTCTCTCATTCAGGTTTGAAATCTCCTCCTGCATGATTCTTAAAAAGATACAGGTTCCATTGTCACAATATTTGCTGCTTTTTATTTCTCTCTTTACATTAAAAATCACATTTAATTTTTGAAGTAAACTAATATTTACAGTAATCCAAGCGTTTGCTGCTGCTTCTTAAAGTAAGGCAAGTTAGATCCTGATATTCTTTGTTGTTGTTAAGTGGCTCCGTCCTGTGTGCGACTCTTTGTGACTCCTTGGACTGTAGCACGCTAGGCTTCCCTATCCTTCACTCTCTCCTGGAGTTTGCTCAAACTCATGCCGTTCTTAAAAGTTTTAGTTCATAAATTGTTTGGTTTCTCCTATGGACACTGATTTCAAATTCAGATTCTTTGAGAACAAAAACTTCAGCACATTTAGGAATACTTGGTTTCACATCTGCCTCTGGTTGCTCTATCCTGTTTTCTAAGCATAATTCACAGTGGACTCATTCCTATTATGCTCCTCTTTAAAAGCTCCTACATAGGTCTATGTGACAGATAATATCACATACTCACTAAAATGCATAACTATTTCTTATCTTTTCTGGTTTTCTCGGTTCCCCTATGAGTTCCTTTGTTTGCAAGGGGTTCATAAATCTAAGCCCTCTGTACTCACATAAAAACGTTCAAAAGTTCTGTTTGTTATTTGCCAACAAGCAGGCAAGAGATAAGGAGATGTGGAAAATCCAGGTCCATGTAAGCTGCTGCGTTTCCTTCTTTCCATCTTTCATCATATGTTTCCCATTTTCTCATTGAATGAAGTAGCAGATGGTATCTAAGAGTAAGAGAAATAAATTTTTCCTATCAAAAATGTTTAGTTCTACCAAAAAAATACATGGTAATGAGCAAAACTATAAACTGTAAACATAAAAAAGGTTTGTAATACTTTACAAGTTAGACAATACCCAATAGTATACAACCTGCTCCCTTTTTTAGAGTTCACACCCTGATTGCTTATATCACAAATATTTTATTTCTTTTGGTCAAGAATTGGCAGTGTGAAATCTTCACACAAAGTGGAGAAACCCCGCAGGAAAACAGTAAAGAGCTATGAGGAAGTGCTTTCTGCATCTGTCTAAAGAGCTCCTCAGTGAATCCAGGGACTCATCTCTGTATTCTGAAGAACTTGATGGACATTCAGTTGTTTGTCTGATTCCAAGAATGAAATAGGAGAGCTGCATGGACCAATACTTCTCTACTACACAGGACCGTGAACAAGCCCCCCATGAAGCCATGTATGCCTTTATTTATCACCCTGTAAATATCTTTCCCATTTCTAATGGTTCAGTGATCTGCCCCATCTGGCCTCAAGCTTTCTTAAGCTATATTTCACTGTCCAGCCACAGAAATCCTCTGCTCCTGCTGAAACAGTATGCTCACTGTCTTAGTGTGCTAGGGCTGCCAAAACAAAATGCCACAGACCAGTGGCTTCATCAGCATTACCTTGTCACAGCTCTGGAGGCTAGAAGGCCATGATCCTGAGACCTCACTCCTTACCTTGCAGACAGATCTTGCCATGATCTTTGCTCTGTGCTCATGCATCCTTGATAGTACTTTCTTCTTATAATGATACCAGCTAAATTGTCTTGGGGCCAATACTGGGCTTCCCAGGTGGCTCAGTGGTTAAAGAATCCATCTGCTAATGCAAGACCCACAGGAGACACAGGTTCAACCCCTGGGTGGAGAAGATCCCCTAGAGGAGGAAATGGCTACCCACTCCAGGATTCACTCCAGAATAATATTATTGCCTGAATAATCTCATAGACAGTGGAGCCTGGCAGACTACAGTCCATGGGATTGCAGAGAGTCAGACACAACTGAATTTGCAGACACAGGGTCAGTACTAAAGGGTACGCTTTAATGTAATCACTTCTTTAAAGCCTCTGTCTTTAAATAGTCATGTTTTGACATATTGGGGGTTAGGACTTCAACAAATGAATTTTAGGGGAACATAATCAGCTCATAAGTTGCTTTTCTCCTATGTGTCCCATTTTCATGCTTTCCTTCCTATACAGAGTAAAATAATACTAAATGCTTTTTTCTGAAGGTAGTCAAAATTTGCTTACAGTCAAAGTCTAATTGAAGTCCCACTCATTTTGTAAATTATTCCTGGACCATGGAACACACTGGAGACCTCCTCTCTGTTTTCAAAATAAATGTGTTCATCCAACTGCCTTGTAACTTAAAATATTTAAATTAAAGGGAAAGCAATCTTTTAAACTCTGCAAGAACTCATGCAATTTGAAATTCTCTTTGTGCTCTTAATAAGATTATTACTTTAAATAATAATTTTGCATTGCTTGTTTTTGTGATTTTTTTACTTTCCTTCTCTGTTGACATTTTCATTGGATTATATTTTCTTTCTGCATAATAATAGTTAATGGTTCCAGGTAAGTAAGGCTAAGAGAGATGTTAGACGTGTTCTATAGTCTCTTTTTACATCTGTTATTTCCCTATTAAATGATGATCTAATGAAAATATAAGTATTATATGTTAATAATAATTTTATTAAGAGCACAAAGAGAATTCAAATTGTATGAGTACTGGCAGAGTTTAAAAGGCTGCTTTTCCTCTAATTTAAATATTTTAAGCAGCCACATATTGATCAAGCAATTCTTCAGTTATTTCTTCATAATTTTCTAAATCTCAGTATGGATATTTACAGTAAAAAATATTTGGGGCTCACTTTCTAGAAAACTCAATGGAAATCCTATTTTACTTGTAATAACCTTATGCGTTTGCTTAGCGTGCAACACAGATCCCATTACTGAAATTTAGAAATTTCTGACCCAGTATGTATAAAATTGTTTGATCAATATACGGTGGCTTAAAATATTTAAACTAAAGGAAAAACAACTTTTCAAATTTGCAAGCACTCATTCAGTTTGAAAACTATCTCTTTATGCTCTTGATTTATAAATTTATATAGCCAAAAGAAAGATGAATTGTACTGCATTTTATTTTTGCAACTTTAAACACATTATTAGT
>SJYC01063797.1:0-18440 GCA_006408675.1 Madoqua kirkii
TTGGATTTAGTATATTTTGTTCCCAAACAGAAACTTGCTGTAAAGCTAAAGGTTATATTATTTTTTGAAGAATATAATTGTCTTCATACCTTTAATAAAACTAAAATTTTAATAAACTAAATCATTGAATATTTAAAAGTTATTAAGAGTGAATCAATTCACAAACACTGTTTAAAATGTTGCTCATGAATGTCTTTTCAATATTAAAAATTTAAATCCGTATTCTAGGAAACAGTAGGCTAAGAGACATAAATATGTGTTGTATAAGATGTTATTCTCCAGACTACTTTCTGATCATTGATTCAAGAAAGATTCTGGGTCTTGCTTTTTTAGTCTTATTAAGGTCAGTGATCTCATTGTCAAATACACTTGTTTTAACAAAAACTTCCTACTATTTGCTATATGAGATTGTCTAAATAAAAGGTCATGATACAAATAATTCACCAATAACTTTACCATAGAACATTTAAACATAAACTTTTATTCACTGATTCCCATCCTTATTATACAGAAATATAAAATGGGTGTGGCTTGTCCTATTTGTAAGACTTGTAACTTCTGAACTACCTATGCTTTTTCTGATTATGAGGATGACTGATGAATTTGTATTTCGAAAAGCAATGTTATTACACCCAAGAAACTATCTGCTTTTCAGGGATTGCTTTGAAATGCTTGGTTATTTCATGTTCTAGCCATAGTTTTGTTTTTTCAATGAGGTTCATCCTTAGAATTAAGGAAAGAAAAAGATATTCAATACTAAAATTTGGGGATCCATATAATCTTGTATATATCTGCTATCTTGTGTATATATTGTATAGAATCTGCTATAGTCTTGTCCTTGGAGATGAATTCACAAATAGATATAACCAGCTTAATCTGAAGTGTTTTAACCAATTCCATGTTTCCTGCCTTAAATATCTTTTTCCAAGTTTATACGAAGCTATTTGGTGGCTACAGATTTTAAATTCACAAACCACAAAGTTCCACTCTGGTGTACACATATCACTTCATAAAACTCATCCCGCTCCATCCTTCCAGTAAAGATATGACAAGGCTGTTTTATCAGTAGGTAATAAGACAGATAATTTAACTGTACAAGCTCTAATTGGTCTAATTCACTAACTGACCTCTCACCACTTGATTCACTAGTACAATTGAGTTCTGATAAAGCCTTTAATTGTAAATTGCACACAGCTGTGAGCTGCTTCTCACGCTGGCACAAAAACACTATCATCGACTGTTTCATCTCGGCGACCTGCTAATTTGGAGCATATGTAACTGTTTTTAATGCTGAAGGCTTGACTACCACAAACAGCAGATGTTGCAGCTGCCCCTGAGACGCTTTATTTAATTCAATTACGTCTTTTGGAGATATGTAAAAAAGCCAGGCGAGATGAGAGAGGGCAGGAGAATGTTAAAAATGGAGCCCCTGGTTGAGGCCCAGGTGGCTCGATAGGCAAATGATTGGGTGAATGTCTAAATGATCTTTTTAATTGAGTAGACTGACGGCTAATCAGGGTCATGAAGTGTTATCACACTGATGAGCTGAGTGGAGCCCTGGGCTGCTCTGCAATTAATGCCGCTTTTGTGAAAGGAGGGAAAAGAAAGATAATATATACCATCTGGCAATTGTTTATGATCAAAGCAGCAGTTTGCTGCAAATTCAAGTTAAATGCTATTCATAACATTATTTTTGCTGCTGCTGAGGGCAAAGACATGAAGCCCAGGCCTTTGTCTGACTTCTCATTCTCCTTCTCAACCAAAACATTCATTTTCTTCCACGTGTGTTATTAAGCAGGAGAATGTTAAAAATGGAGCCCCTGGTTGAGGCCCAGGTGGCTCGATAGGCAAATGATTGGGTGAATGTCTAAATGATCTTTTTAATTGAGTAGACTGACGGCTAATCAGGGTCATGAAGTGTTATCACACTGATGAGCTGAGTGGAGCCCTGGGCTGCTCTGCAATTAATGCCGCTTTTGTGAAAGGAGGGAAAAGAAAGATAATATATACCATCTGGCAATTGTTTATGATCAAAGCAGCAGTTTGCTGCAAATTCAAGTTAAATGCTATTCATAACATTATTTTTGCTGCTGCTGAGGGCAAAGACATGAAGCCCAGGCCTTTGTCTGACTTCTCATTCTCCTTCTCAACCAAAACATTCATTTTCTTCCACGTGTGTTATTAATTACTTGGCTGCCTGCTAACGTATGGCCTGAATGGTTCCCTGTTTGATATGCCAATAAAAAGCCCAGCATATACTCCTTGGAATCTACTTCAACCTTCATGCCAGTGTATCTGATTATAATAAAACAAAGCGAGGGCTAAAGTCACAGCCAAACCCAGAGAAAACAAACCAGTTTTGCTTGTCTCTTTGGCATCTCTGGGATTAAAAAGAAGGTGGGCAAAGAAGCAGTGGCAAAATGTCTGAGTGATTTTTTTCCCCTCTGCCTCAGGAGATCAGCATTTGCAAACTTTAAAGCAGATAGAGATTATTCCAGAAATCCCTAATATTTTCATTGTTTGTCACTTAAAGTCATCAAAATTAATATAAAGGTATAAACTGAAAATAAAATGTTAAGATAATTGTTAACATGAGGGCTGTTTACAGGTTTCTCAGACACAATCACACAAAATAGTCTTGCTTTTCATCCTGAGTCACTGGCAAGACTATAAAAGGTAAATAAGCAAAAATGGAGACTTCCAGTGAAAGCTTTGAAAAGTTCGACTATGATTTAGGAAAGGAAGAAAAATATAATTTCTTTTAAGTGCATAAAAATAAAGTGTCACTCTCACTTTAAATTATTGAAGTGTTCGGGGACATACATATTCAGGAGTATGTAGTGTGAAAATAAAACACAGCCGAAAATCAAGGAATTAGTTTTAGAGTAGTAAAGTGAACTTAGAATGCAAAGCCATAAATACGGTTTATGCAGCCAGATTCCATCACTTTGAATTTTTTGGTCACTTTAGATGCAGTTGAGATGAATGCTGACCTTAACTCTTATCTACTAGTAGTACCTGATCCAGAATCTACTTTCGGAAATACAAAGGTATCACTTAGTATAATGTATCAGGCATTTTTGGAAACTTACTACATTCTGGGCCCTGTGCTAGATGCTGGGAATACAATGATCATAAAGACATAAAAACTCCCCTTAATGACATTAAAGTCTGCTTAAAGAGACAGATACATAAGTAGAATTTACCAGGGAGTGTTGAAGGGAAATGCTGTAACTTACAGGTGGGAAACCCAACTCAGACATTGGGGAGGCACAGGTGGCTGTTATAAGGTCCTTCTGGGACAAGTCTTTTGTTATTGTTTAGTCACTAAGTTGTGTCCAACTCTTTTGCAACCCCAAGGACTGGAGCCTACCAGACTCCTCTGTCCATGGGATTTCCCAGGCAAGAATACTGGAGTGGGTTGCCAGGCCTTTCTCCAGGGATCTTCTCGCCCTAAGGATCAAACTTGCATCTCTAGGTTTGGCAAGCATATTCTTTACCTCTGAGCTACCTGGGAAGGCTTAATAACTATTTTTGCTGAATAAACATGAATACATTATATAGGTGTAATAGTCATGTGACTTATCTGAGGAATATTTCGACCCACAGTCCTCATCTAGGTATGTAGAAACACATACCCCAGAAAGATGACAAATAGATTAATGAACATAATTACTCTACAAGCAGAATTCTTATAGATATGCAGTGAGTTAGTTGTCTTGTCTGAGTCCGTGTTGTTACCTTAAGTGTAGATCATCACCTTATTGAAAGCAAGGATGATACTTCCATTTCTTCACTTGCTTCTGAAAGAATTTCCAAAATATCAAGGTTGCAGACCAATGTCAGGGAACCTAGTTGATGAAGGAGCAGAACATTGTTTAGCCAAGTAAAGGTTTTTCTCAAGGAAGTGTTTTTATTTGATAATAAAATGGAAAGTGAAAGGAAAAGGTACAAATAAAAAACTTGTATAATGATTGCAAAGTTAACTGAGACAAATCAGATCTACCATTGTAAGAGCACTGTAATAGAGCATTTTTAGAAGACTCTCTCGGAGAAGGCAATGGCACCCCACTCCAGTACTCTTGCCCGGCAAATCCCATGGATGGAGGAGCCTGTTAGGCTGCAGTCCATGGGGTCGCTAAGAGTCCGGCATGACTGAAGCGGCTTAGCAGCAGCAGCAGCAGAAGACTTTCTATCCAGCTAAAATTAAACAATCACAACAAAACACACATACACACATATATGCACACTCACACTAAGAAGTCACTTTAGTTTGAAGGAAGCATTTAAGCTACCATTTTGTATGTAGAGATGAAGGAAAACTAAATTTGACTTTCCTGGAAAAGCATGCTGAACAGGCCCTGATTATTAATAGCAGAGTCAGCTTATAGACCTCAAACACTCCTTATATAACAGGATGGCAAAGGGAAAAGTTCTATAATAAAAGATGTTGAGGTTAGAAGTCAACTTTCAGTATCTGAACTTTAAAAAGACTAGTTTATTTTAAACATTTTGAGAAAATGTAATTCTAATAAAAAATAATAGGTCCTTATCATTTGCCAAGGATTGTGCTAAGTGCATTTTACATATATTATCTAATTTGATCTTTACAATAGCCTGTCAGTTGAATGTTATTATTTCTATATTTCTAATGCAGAAACAGGAACACAGGAAGGTCCTATAACTCAGTCGAATTTATAGTTAGCAAGGGAAGAATACAAGATTTAAGCCAACTGCTGACTCTAAAAATCCCATGCTCTTCAGTGATAATCTTTACCTCCTGGGAGAAGTTTAGGGACAAGAGAATTATTCTTGAAATAAGAGTTATTTTTGTTCACTTTGTACTGGTCTAAATGAATAGTCTGTAAATTCTTTTAATAGTTTACTTTATAATGGGGCTTCCCAGGTGGTGCTAGTGGTAAAGAACCCATTTACCAATGCAGAAGACATGAAAGATGAGGGTTTATTATATTCTTTTATTACAACTTTTGGCAATAATTATAGGCTAACTGTAAAATGCTAACTTATCTAATAGTACTTAATAGAATACTATTTAATAGAAATAGTATTTCTCAGGCAATAAAACTTCCAAACAAGGTAACTCAAAGACTGTCCGATCAAAGAATCTGCTCTCCCCCACCTTACCACATTTAGAAAATGCTTTTTAAAAAGTCTTCTGATAAGGAGTTGGAATAATTATTTTTTCACTGATGAAACCCAATGAATTTTATTCTACATTTCTTCATACCATCACATATTTATTATATATTTATTATGTAGTAGATGTGGTAAATAAATGAATTTTTTTCCCTATTTTCAAGGAGTATCTAGTATAGTTTAGGAGACAGATGCCTGAAGTAATCACAGTGATTACAAAATTTATCAGTTTTTCTTGCCTAAATTAATTTGATCCCTGGGTAGGGAAGATCCCATGAAGAAGCATCTGCTTCACACACTCCAGTATTCCAACCTGGAGGATCCCTTGGACAGAGGAGCTTGGTGGACCACAGACCACGTGGTCATAGAGAGTGGGACATGATTGAAGTGACTGAGCATGCATACAAATTCATCTGAAAATCTAATGGGAGACAGGATTCCCCTATGAGCTGATTTTGCTCTTCAAGCAAAGTTCCTGAGCCCTGCTGGAGGAAATGTCAGAACTGGGCTCAAAGCAAGCAAGTTTAGGAGACAGATGCCTGAAGTAATCACAGTGATTACAAAATTTATCAGTTTTTCTTGCCTAAATTAATTTGATCCCTGGGTAGGGAAGATCCCATGAAGAAGCATCTGCTTCACACACTCCAGTATTCCAACCTGGAGGATCCCTTCGACAGAGGAGCTTGGTGGACCACAGACCACGTGGTCATAGAGAGTGGGACATGATTGAAGTGACTGAGCATGCATACAAATTCATCTGAAAATCTAATGGGAGACAGGATTCCCCTATGAGCTGATTTTGCTCTTCAAGCAAAGTTCCTGAGCCCTGCTGGAGGAAATGTCAGAACTGGGCTCAAAGCAAGCAACTAGCAGTGAAGCACACTCGCAGAAAGAGTAGAGCTGGAGAAGGCTCCAGAACAGCACCCAAAAGCAAAGAGGCCAGTCCAAGGGAACCTGTATGGGAAAAGTACATGAAAACAGACTTCATAAATCGCAGCGTCAGTCAACCAGGTGACAGAGAGAAGGAGGAAAGGAAAGAGAATTTACCCAACATTTTAACGTTATAGTTCACTGCAGAGCATTGACAGGGGAGCACAATATTGAATGTCTCAATGAAACATCACAATAACAATGGAGACTCTATGAGAAAATCATCTCAATTGAGACCTAATGACAGAAGATTCTTCTCACCTTTATATTACATTTTTGGCATTACTAATCCTAACCAACAGTACTGACTATCAATAGGCACATTATGTTCGAACACAACAGGGTTTCTTTCTCTCTCTTCTCGTGTTAACCTTTACACAAATTTGAGGTGACTCTGAAAGACTTACATTTTGTTCACAAAAATACTGTGGGAATTAACCAAGATTCAATCTGGTGGAATGGTATTAACATCTAAGGATGCAGGTAATTATTTTTAGGCTATGCAATATACAGAGCCCTTTGACGTTGGGAAAGAAGATGAAAAAAGATCTTACTCATGTGGCGTAAAGTTCAAAAGGGAGGTGGATTTGGAGTTTGCTTTTGAAGACTGGTAGCACAGCGGGGAAGACGTAAGGGTTTCAAAGTATCGAGTTGGTCAAAAAGTGCATTCAGGTTTTTCCATAATATCTTATGGCAAATCTGAATGAACAGTTTGGCCAACCCAATATTCTTGCCTACCTTCACACTAGTTCTGTTACACCCATGCTGAGTAACTTTGAACTAGACATCATATCACCTTTGTCTCAATTCCCTGGTCAAAAAAGTAGAAAAGATAAAATACCAACCTCACAAAGTTGTCTCAAGGATTAAAGATACTGAGGCATTAAGACTTAGCACAGAGCCTGGCAAATGTTAAAATTCAAAAATTAGTGCTTATTTTTGTCTTTCTATGGAACAACATAAAAAAAAAGGCTGGTGGAGGTGGCACAAATCATACATGCAAAATTGTTAGTGCAGAATGAGATTATGATCTATAAAATTCAGAAAGACCAGAAAAACTAGTAGAGGGACTTTACTGAGATAGATTAAAAGAGTAAGCAGATTGAGACTTTATCCTAGAGAAATCTTGAAGACATAAAGATGTCATAAAAGTAAGTACTAGGGACTCCTTGTCTCATAGCAACATGGGGAGAAATAGAGCTCATTGACTCATACAACATGTACTGAGTGAAGATTATGTATGAAGTACTTGGAGTTCAGTAGGAACTAGTTGAGCAGATTGGAAAATTGAGAGTTTAGAGATCTCATGGCTACAGGAACATTTGGCTATATGAGAGAGATTTAAAGTCTTTAAAAAATCTAAGTGTGTCTTTTCCAAAGAACCAGGTATCCAAGAAAGAACCTTCAGTTCAGTTCAGTTGCTCAGTCGTATCTGACTCCTTGTGACCCCGTGAATCGCAGCATGCCAGGCTTCCCTGTCCATCACCAACTCCCGGAGTTCACTCAGACTCACGTCCATCGAGTCAGTGATGCCATCCAGCCATCTCATCTCTGTCATCCCCTTCTCCTCCTGCCCCCAATCCCTCCCAGCATCAGAGTCTTTTCCAATGAATCAACTCTTCGCATGAGGTGGCCAAAGTACTGGAGTTTCAGCTTTAGCATCATTCCTTCCAAAGAAATCTCAGGGCTGATTTCCTTCAGAATGGACTGGTTGGATCTCCTTGCAGTCCAAGGGACTCTCATGAGTCTTCTCCAACACCACAGTTCAAAAGCATCAATTCTTCGGTGCTCAGCCTTCTTCACAATCCAACTCTCACATCCATACATGAACATAGCAAAAACCATAGCCTTGACTAGACAGACCGTAGTTGGCAAAGTAATGTCTCTGCTTTTGAATATGCTGTCTAGGTTGGTCATAACTTTCCTTCGAAGGAGTAAGCGTCTTCTAATTTCATGGCTGCAGTCACCATCTGCAGTGATTTTGGAGCCCCCCAAAATAAAGTCTGACACTGTTTCCACTGCTTCCCCATCTATTTCCCATGAAGTGATGAGACCAGATCGAGCTTTCTAAAATGAGATTACAGTAACTGTGAGTATATGCTGCAGGATGTCAATAATTACCAATAACAAGCCAGAGTGTATCAAGGTGGTAGGATTAACAATAAAGGAGAAAAGAATAAGGATTAAACTTGGGTACAGTGGGTTGGTAGACCCCAAGAGCAAGAGAAGCCAAAAGAGTATTATTCAGAAAGATATTAAAAAATAGAGGTATGCACTGTCAAAGCAACAAGGGAATACAGCATTAAAGATGCAAGGGGAAATTAACAGTCTTATGTCTACATGTGAAAGAGAAGATTAAATGCAACCAACAAATAAAAGAGGATGGGAACTGAAAGATCCCTTGCATTTGGAAAAAATGAAGGAAATGTTAAGTTCCCAAGGAACAGTTTCCATAAACACAGAAATCCATGAGATCTGCTACCACAGAGCAATAATGTTGATTTGTGGTAGTGTTTGAAAATTATTTCTCTCCAAAACTCCCTCTTCCTCACACAGCTCAAGACCTCGGTGTCCTCCTTTCTTATTTTACCCGTCCTCTCAACTCACTTCCCCACTTGTGGCCACAAAGCTAGAATATAAGGTCTTGAAAAACTAGGCTGCTTTTTTTTTTTTTAATCCCATTATGCTTGTTGCATCTAGTAGACATTTAACCTAGAAATGAATTGAAAAAAGGAAGTCTTAACCTGAAAAAAAAAATACTTTCATGATCTCTTTATGCAGAAGACTATTCATCTTAATCATGGAAACCAGCCAAAGTACGACAATGTTAATTTTATCTTCAATGCAGAGTTTATGTATCTACTATAATAATATGAAAAATAAATGTAAATATCAGGATTTTCAGATGTTGTAGAGAATAAGCGTCTTCTAATTTCATGGCTGCAGTCACCATCTGCAGTGATTTTGGAGCCCCCCAAAATAAAGTCTGACACTGTTTCCACTGCTTCCCCATCTATTTCCCATGAAGTGATGGGACCAGATCGAGCTTTCTAAAATGAGATTACAGTAACTGTGAGTATATTCTGCAGGATGTCAATAATTACCAATAACAAGCCAGAGTGTATCAAGGTGGTAGGATTAACAATAAAGGAGAAAAGAATAAGGATTAAACTTGGGTACAGTGGGTTGGTAGACCCCAAGAGCAAGAGAAGCCAAAAGAGTATTATTCAGAAAGATATTAAAAAATAGAGGTATGCACTGTCAAAGCAACAAGGGAATACAGCATTAAAGATGCAAGGGGAAATTAACAGTCTTATGTCTACATGTGAAAGAGAAGATTAAATGCAACCAACAAATAAAAGAGGATGGGAACTGAAAGATCCCTTGCATTTGGAAAAAATGAAGGAAATGTTAAGTTCCCAAGGAACAGTTTCCATAAACACAGAAATCCATGACAGCTGCTACCACAGAGCAATAATGTTGATTTGTGGTAGTGTTTGAAAATTATTTCTCTCCAAAACTCCCTCTTCCTCACACAGCTCAGGACCTCGGTGTCCTCCTTTCTTATTTTACCCGTCCTCTCAACTCACTTCCCCACTTGTGGCCACAAAGCTAGAGACCATAAGGTCTTGAAAAACTAGGCTGCTTTTTTTTTTTTTAATCCCATTATGCTTGTTGCATCTAGTAGACATTTAACCTAGAAATGAATTGAAAAAAGGAAGTCTTAACCTGAAAAAAAAATACTTTCATGATCTCTTTATGCAGAAGACTATTCATCTTAATCATGGAAACCAGCCAAAGTACGACAATGTTAATTTTATCTTCAATGCAGAGTTTATGTATCTACTATAATAATATGAAAAATAAATGTAAATATCAGGATTTTCAGATGTTGTAGAGACAGAGTCCCTGGCCAAGGGTTCTAGACACTGAAACTCCTCTTCTTTCTATCCCTTTATCCCTAACCCTAACCTTGAAGATACAGTTTCACTAGTGGTATATTTTCTCATGAACTAGGAGAACCTAACATATTTAATGATTCCCCTAAATGGAACTCATAGTTTATACAGTGTGAAATTTTGGGGGATGGTTACATTTGAGAATTAAAAAAACAGTGGTTAGCAAGAATTTAGCTCCTAGACACAGGAAGACCTTCTCTTGCAAGGGCAGGTATATTTCAAGCTATTAATAGAAGACCTGAGGCCAAGAGAAGCTATAGTGAGACAGGCTGCATTTTCTCCTGCCATAGTCACACCTCCTGATATCCATATCCTTTGGGCACTGTGCTTAGTCAGTCATGTGACTTGTTTGGCCAATGAGATATGCGCAAGTGTGCCAAGGCTGAGGCCTACGTGTTGAGGCTGGCTTCACCAAGCCCCTGCCGGTTGTCACCTGAAAGAATCTGGTTGACTTCCCAGAGGATGAAAACTTTATCTGTATTCATAGCTAATGAGCATTCTGAGTTCATGCAGTAGAGCCCAGTGTACCCATAAACTTGTGAGAAATAATATTTTGTTGCTGTTGTTTAAAATCACTGATCTTGGGGAAGACTTGCCAGCTATCAGCAGACAGCTCACAGAAAAGTGGCCATTTCTCTTTAAATATTTTATATATCAAGCTATTTAAAGTAGACAAGTTCAGTGGGAAAAGTCACAACCCACCCTAAATTCTCTAACAGCTGTCCAAATGGACTTTTCCTTTACAAAGGACTGTGAGGAAATTTTACACTATTTCAAGAATGTCTCAATCCTCCATTATTTGAGACAATCATCTGTTTAACACCACATATTTTTAGATACTGTAACTACAACAATGAATGAGACTTTACATTTAACATTGGCTAGAGACATAAATAAAATAGCTTCAGAGAATGGCAACCGCTCTGTGAAGGAAATAGAGGTTATTGAAAATAAGGTAACTGGCAAATGAGGGGAAGCTAGGTAAAGCAGTATGGTCAGGGGAGATGCTTTTGAAGAACCAATTCTCAACTTACATCTGAATAATGAGAAAGGGTCCAGCCATAGAATTATCTGGAGGGTGAACAATGCAGGAAGATGGGTCAATAAGAGCAAATGCCTGGAAGGGAGAATGAACTTAATATGTGAATAACTAGATCAATGTGGTGTCTGAAGAAAATGAATCACCTGGAGTGCTGAATGAGATGAGGTAAAAAGAGGTAGGCAGGGATCAGTTTATATGAGATTTTTATGTACATACTCATATGTAAAATATATAATTATATCTATGGATTATAAATATATACACATGTAAAGACAGACAGATACAGAAAGATAGAGCCAGAAAATAGAGAGAGACAAAAGACAGACACACCCATATGCACATACATACAGTGGGGGAGACCTTAAACATTTGAAAAACTAGGATGAGGAAAAAAAGTACAAATTTCATTTACTGAGCTGTCGCCATCTGACAGTCAATTTACAAATGTCTCGTGGAAGTTTTTTCGTATATATGTCATATCAACACCATGAGGTCGTATTATTTTCCTTCTTTTACAGCTGAGAAAACTCACCATGTAAGCAGATTTTCTAAAGTTACATGTTTACTTCCAAATCCATTTCTCCAAACCAGGTTCATGTGACTCAACCTATAGGCAAATAGTAGCACATCCTTTTTGATTAGTTGCAAACAGTTTAATCTGCTCCCTTCTGGAAGAGTTCCCAGTGAGCATAAGTCACCGAATGTTGATGTGGTTGTGATATGACTTTAGGGAACAAAGTGGTATCACAAACATGTTTGATGTCAATTACAACAAGGTGTAAGGCACAACATAATCTCAGAGGTGCAGTCATGGAGCATGTGGGCCTGTTGATATGCTAAACCTTGCCAGCTACCTAATAGATCTTGCTGACCTGATGGAGCCATGATCCCAAATATTTCTGACACTTTTCCATTAACTGGGGACTGAAAGAACTTTGAATTAATCCAACCTATGTTAATCTGGATGGGCTATAAGACAGTTCCCCGAATAACAAGGAGCATAAGTAGGGTTTTTTTTTCACTAGGTCTCTTATCTTACACTTGTAAAGTGTTAGTCGCTCAGTCATATTTGACTCTTCGTAACCCCATGGACTGTAGCCCACCAGTTTCCTCTGTTTAGGAGATTCTCCAGGCAAGAATGCTGAAGTGGGTTTCCATGCCCTCCTCCATGGGAATCTTCCCAACACAGGGATCAAACCCACTCTCCTGCAGGTCCTGCCTTATAGGTAAATTCCTCACTGCTGAGCCACCAGGAAAGTCCCCACCCCCCAGTCCCGACCCCCTCCCCCAAAGAGCTAAGTTTCCTCAAGTCAAAATCACATAAGCTTTCCATTTCATCATTTTACTGAATAAGCTTTATCAGGGCTTTTATAAAAACTGGAAATCTTTCTCACTCTTTGTTGTTCTTGTTTTTTGTTTTTGTCCTGTTAGAACAGAAAGCCACCACTTAATTCTGCTAGTAAGGCAACAAAATGTGATTATAATTTAAATTGATATCAGGAAGACTGTATTAATTATCAATTTATTGCCCCCGAGCGCCAATTCACCCCTTTTGCCTGCTCTGTAAAAATGGATTTGGGCCTTTTTACTGGTTCTTCACATCTTCATAGCTGGAGGCACAATCCAGACATCGACAGTAGAGGGCGATGGAGAGACGCTGAAGAAGGAAAGGATCGTCTCTCTGGTTCTTGTATGTTCACTTCTTCGGCCTCAGACTCTTACTGAGTCAGGGGGTTGACAGTCTCAGGTTCCTGCAGCTTCCCCAGGGCCGTGCTCCTGCAGTGCATAGCAGCCAGCAATACCCAGATTCCAGAAGTTCTCTGAGTCACCTCAATACGGTTCTGTGTGATGAGACAGCGCCATGTGGACACTTTTCTCAGCACCCTAGGGAGCTGAATTCTCACGTGGTCTGGTGGGCAGGTTTCCAGCAAGTCCTTTCAGAGTCACCCCATCACAGTTTCTCTGTGGCCAGTAAGTCATGACTGTGTCCTCAATGTCAAGGCCTTAATCTCAGTCCTGGGCTAGGGTGGGGAGCGGCTTTTTCCCAGCGTTAATATCTGCTCCTTATAATCAGCTCTTCCTGTAACCTATATGGAAATAGATTTTTCCCTATTTCTTACTAGCCAATCTCTCATTACTCTAGTCGTGTGCTATAGTCATTAATTCTTTATAGCACACTTTCCTTTTTGCTTACTCTTTTCAAATTTCATCCATCCTGATTTGACTCAGACTAATACAGATACGTGTGTGTGTATGCTGTGTGTGTATTCTGTGTGTGTATGCGCTCAGTCACTCAGGCCGTCCGACTCTACTCTAGTCGTGTGCTATAGTCATTAATTCTTTATAGCACACTTTCCTTTTTGCTTACTCTTTTCAAATTTCATCCATCCTGATTTGACTCAGACTAATACAGATACGTGTGTGTGTATGCTGTGTGTGTATTCTGTGTGTGTATGCGCTCAGTCACTCAGGCCTGTCCGACTCTGTGACCTCATGGACTGCAGCCCACCAGGCTCCTCTGTGCATGGAATTTTCCAGGCAAGAATACTGAAGTGGCTTGCCATTTCCAACTCCAGAGGAACTTCCCTACCCTACCTGGGAAGCACACACACACACACACACACACACACACACACATGTTTTAAAATTGAACTGTCAATGTATTTTAAATTCTCTTGCTAACTACAGTAGAGTGTTCCTAAGCATTGCTCCATGCATCACAGTCATCCTCTCATTTACTCATCACAATATACAATCGTTACTTTGGTGTGGATCTATGTCAATTAGAAGCCCTGAACTTGGTGACCGAATATCTGAGTTCTAGCTCCAGACTGTGCAACTTAGGTAAGTTTTATTATTCTCTCGCTTCCCTTGTGGCTCAGCTGGTAAAGCCTGCAATACAGGAGACCTGAGTTCGATCTCTGGGTTGGGAAGATACCCTGGAGAAGAGAAAGGCTACCCCCTCCAGTATTCTGGCCTGGAGAATTCCATGGACTGTACAGTTCATGGGGTCACAAAGAGCTGGACGTGGCTGACCGACTTTCATACTGGCTCTTTACTAGGCAAGGGACAGGGTGAACAATACATCAAGAAAATGAAATCAACATGATATACAAAATAGAAGTTACCTATCACAGAGTCTGCTTGCATCTTCAGTAAATGTTTACAGGCCTATCATTCCCTATTCACATTCACTTTTGTGCAGCTCAAACTAAAAATACTGATAATATATATCAAAGTACTTTGAGTAGTATGAAGCACACTGTGAAGGAAAAGTGTAGTTATTTCATTTTCTCTCTTTGTTGTTGTTGTTGTTGTTTCCCCCTTGTATTTTGAAAGGCCTTTTTTAATGTTAAATAAAATGCAGTGAGCACACGCTGTGGCAGACAAGCGTAGGGGACAGATGAGAGCAAGATTAACTGGCAACTGCCGCGTGACGAGCTGAAGTGTCGTGACAGAAAAGAGGTTAGAGAATGTGTTCAAAGGCACACTGGAGTGCAGCTTCAAAGACAGAACAGGGATGTGAGTGGCCAGGAAAGACAGCAGCGACAGACAGCTCACCCTGGCATTTGGCAATCAGTGATGGATGACTGAGAACAAGGGCTCTGAAGAGGACAGGAGGCAGGGGCATAAATAGTGCCGTGCTCTGCAAATAGCAGCTGCAGCTGCAGCCCCACGTGCACCCTGTCGAAAAGATGATGTGCCGCATGCCAGTCCCTCAGGTCCGCGTGCACTGGCCGTTACCGTCACAGGGCCAGCCCTAGCAAGCACCGCAGCAGCGCAACTGTGCTGCTTCTTACGCACTAACATTATTTTCAATGATTTTTTTAAGTGATGGCCTTTAATATTGAACATTTTACATGAAACTTGAGGACTGATTAAACTTCTCTTAGTATTCTGGGAGACGTCAAGAAATGTGTTGCCTTTAGACCTTCAAAAAAGAAAGAGATTTGTGGTTTGACCCTATGCTTCTAGTTTTTGATGAGAACATGAAAGTGAATTTGTAGAGGAGTTGGTTTCTCACGTATATACATCATGTGCATTTGTGTACATAATATAAATATGTTGGTTGAGTATAATAAAAAGTGCTCTGGTTGTGTATGTTTCAATGAAATGAAAGTTACTTTGGAGATAAAACATTGATGCAAAGATGATCAATGATTTTCAAATTTGCTAAACCTCATTTTCATGAAGAAAAATCATTTTCTACTATTTAAGAAAAAGCAATACAATATAGATGAATTACCTGAATAATATGAGGTAAGTTTTTTTTTTTTTTTAATAGGAAACTCAAACAGGGACTCTGTAACAACCTAGAGGAGTGAGATGGGGAGGGAGATGGGAGGGAAGTTCAAGAGGGAGGGGATATGGTTGATTCATGTTGATATTTAGCAAGGAACAGCAAAACTCCATAAAGCAATTATCCTTCAATTAAAAAGTAAATAAATTTAAAAAATAACAATGCAAAATATACTTTTTGTAATTTAATAAAAATGGAATCACGCACTCATACACAAAATAAGCTTTATTATTGAATCACTTCTTTTGACATCCTTTGCACTAACATAGCCATCTCAAAAGTCACTAAAGAACGCCCGTGTGTGTGTGTGCATGCACATACTCAGTCATGTCTGACTCTTCGTGACCCCATGGACTCTAGCCCCCAGGCTCCTCCGTCCATGGGATTCTCCATTCAAGAATACTGGAGCGGGGTGCCATTTCCTTCTCCAGGGGATTGCCTTGATCCAGGAATGGAACCCATGTCTCTTGAGTCTTTCTCCTGCATTGGCAGGCAGATTCTTTACCAGATGTGCCACTTGGGAAGCCCCAAAGAATTCCTAATCCACATATTAAGCGTGCTCTTCCACCGATCCCTAGAAGACTTTCTGCCACATGTAAAATTCTTGAAAATCACCATCCACTCTACATCTCCCGCCTCCAACCCATTTTGATTTATGCTCTATGACCGTTGACATTAACATTTGCTAGTTTCCCAAGACAAACTGTTTGAAACGAAGCTTTCATCTGAAGTATTGGTGGATGTAATTCTAGAGCAAAACGGCTAAGAGGAAAAACTTGTCAGGTTTAAATGAGGGAAAGTAAAACCAGAGAGTGTTTTACCAAGTTAACCACAGCTTCAAATGTGAACACAGCTGGTCATGTAGCCATATTAGATGTCTGTGAAAACTATTATACTTCTGAGTCTTGGAGCAGACCATCAAAGAACAGAGAGAGATGGATAAGAGTGCTATCCTGTTTCCTATCCCTTTCTGGTAATATGTTGACCATGGGAACATTAAATTGTCCACATTTCTTTATATGCTGCCATACTCTCCCTAGAAAATAAACCAGATCCCACACCTCAATAGTGCTGTGATTCACATGGGTCCATAACGGATGGAGGAAACTTCTACAAGTCTGGTCAAGAGGAGCCTGTACACCAGGCCTGTCCCATTTTCTTCTGTGATAGTTGAGGTGGTGCTGTACCACAGGCCAGCCCTCACATAGGGCAGGCTGAGACGTCAAAAATGAGGCAGTGAGCATGCTGTCTAATAACCCTCCCTTTAGCAAGTGGCCACCTGCAATGCAGGAGACTTGAGTTTGATCCCTGGGTTGGGAAGATCCCCTGGAGGAGGGCAAGGGAACCCACTCCAGTATTCTTGCTTGGAGAATCCCCATGGACAGAAGAGCCTGGTGGACTATGTCCATGGTATCACAAAGAGTCAGACATGACTGAACACAGCACAGCACAGCAAGTGGCTGAGGACCTAGAGATAAGTGGATTTGGTAACTGAGACAAAGCAGGAGAAGATTACTTAAACGTGGTCAAATTCAGATGTCTATTCTTCACGCACTCTTTCTCGAAAAGAATCTCATGAATGTTTAATGTTACAACTATCATATCTATATAAAAACAAAGCAAGTAGATAAATAACAGCACAAATCACTACCATCAAAGCAGCTTGTAATCTTAAAACTTCTAATTGCTTGAAATCTCTGCTAGGATATCAAACTGACCACTGAAATTCCATAAATGACTCAATCTACCAATCTGTGGAATGGATATAGCATTCTCAGAAATGTGCACAGTATTAAATGACTGTTGAAATTAAATCAAAATTGTATTAAATAAGATAATATATATATATAGTATAATAGCACAATGTAAGGACACATGCATTCAATGAATGTTAATTTCCTATGTTCTCATGTTTCATTCTCTTTCAGAATATGTCTTAGAATTGTGATTATCTTCCCAGTTCATAAAGAAGAATGAACACTTTTGTTTTCTATTTCAACCATACTCATATCTGAATAATTAACATTAAAATAATATCTGGCATTCTTAGAATCTTAATCTTAACTTGACAAAAGACCCTGTTATTGTAGTACTTTAGGTGGGAGAAACAGTACACTTTGGCTTAAAGTAACCCAATTTTGGAAAATGTTTTCCTTTATAGCTTTATCAGCAATCTCTATACAGCTGTTTAAATGGTCATTATGGAAGAATCAAGGAAGGTTTTGAAGACAGAAAATAAAAAGGCTCCTGTTACATGTGCTCTGTTTTCTATGCAACCCTCAGAGGTAGAGCTTGTAAAAATAGTTTCTTTACAAAGATACATGGAACAACTGATTTGAACCAGATGTTGCTGTAACTGTTAGTTTCATTACAAAGAAATAAACATGATTAAGAATTGGGAAATATATATGTGAAACATTTAATTAAACTGTAATTAATTCCAGTTAATGGGTTTTACTTATTATTTTCTTGATTATTTTAATGCTTTGGCAGTCTTTATAGCATAGATAAATACTGAGTAAAGAAATTATCTCACTTTTAATACATTTCAAATGAAGAATCCTGCAAATATCAATTTAATACTGAATTGGATAAGCAGATTTTAAAAATAATGAATAAAGCACGCCAGTAATGAAAACTGCAATATTTTTTTAAATGGACAGCCAAGCAGTATATTAGACATAACTGAAGACTTAGTGATCTGAAAGATAATACTCAGAATGTTACAAGAGAGATAAAAAAAATAGTTAATATGAAGGGGAAAATTATATACATATATAAATAGGTGACAGGTTTAAAAAGTCTAACAGATGTCTAATCAGAATGAGATTATAGAGAGGATGGAGGTAAGCAAAAGGACTGTGGCTAAAAATATTCCAAAGTTGGTGGATGATCTAAAATCATGAATTGAAGAAAACCTGTAAAACATAAATATTGTTCAAAAAACAAACCCACACTTAAACATATTATAATGAAACTCCTAGAGTTCTAAGAGAAAGAAAATATCTTAAAGGCAACCTGAAGATAAAAGATGTCCAACAGAGGATTGGAT
>SJYC01063798.1:0-12200 GCA_006408675.1 Madoqua kirkii
TAAATTTAGATTAAATGCTCATTTGCATTTCAGCAAAGCTGCTGAAAGAATAAAAATACACTATTAGAAAAATTGTAAGGATAGAAAAAGAAATGTGAAAATATTCAACTTAAGAGAATTTACAAAAAAGAAAAGGTACATTAAAATATATTAGAAAAATAGCAGGCACTCTAATGCTCAAAATTAATCCAAATATACAAACATCATAATCAAGTAAATTAACTGAACACTGCTTAAAATACACAGGATATCAGTCAATCTAAGGCCACACACAGAAGTTGTGTATGTATTTTTCAGCCACCTGACATCACACTAAGTTAACTTATCTTGCTTGGCCCAGTTGAGTATAATTAGAGGTGATAGGAGAAGGCAATGGCACCCCACTCCAGTACTCTTGCCTGGAGAACCCATGGAGGGAGAAGCCTGATGGGTTGCATTCCATGTGGTCGCGAAGAGTCAGACACGACTGAGGGACTTCACTTTCACTTTTCACTTTCATGCATTGGAGAAGGAAATGGCAACTCACTCCAGTGTTCTTGCCTGGAGAATCCCAGGGACGGGGGAGCCTGGTGGGCTGCCGTCTATGGGGTCACACAGAGTGGGACACGACTAAAGCGACTTAGCAGCAGCAGCAGCAGCAGAGGTGATAGGATGTGGTATCTGAGCCCAAGCTTGAAGAGTAGTCATGTTGTACTACTATTGCTGCTTTCCCATTGGCATAATAATTAGTTTTTTAGGCTAGATCCCAATAAGGCACTGATACGTAGAGCAGAGCCTTGTAGCAGGACCACATTGCCTGGTAGTCAGTAGGCAACATGAATGAGAAACATGTCTGTTCTCCACTGTATGTTCTTGCCTCTTGTGTTGTTGATTAATTGACCATGATGTCAAGAGGAGCCTGCTAGGCTCCTCTGTCCATAAACTTCCATTCCCTTCTCCAGGAATCTTTCTGACCCAGGGTCTTCTGCATTGCAGGTGGATTCTTTACCAGATGAGCTACCAGGGAAGCCCATCACATATATAGAATCTAAAACATACAAGCTACTGAATATAACAAAAAAGAGATTCACAGAGAACAAATTAATGGTTACTGGTATGGAGAGGAAAGGGAGGAGGGACAAAACAGGGGTAGAGGTACAAACTATTATATATAAAATAAGCTACACAGATAAACTGTACAACACAGAGCATATAACCCTGTCTCTTATACACATCTTCAACTGGGCCAAGCAAGATAAGTTAACTTAGTGTGATGTCAGGTGGCTGAAAAATACATACACAACTTCTGTGTGTGGCCTTAGATTGACTGATATCCTGTGTATTTTAAGCAGTGTTCAGTTAATTTACATGAACTGATAGTATGCAAGTTATATAGTGTAACTTACACAGTATTATACACCAACCATATTTCAAGAAAAAAGATAAAGAAATCACAACAGACATTGGAAAACTTAGGTTTAAATCTATGACGTTACTTATAACTTGGGGATGTAGGCAAAATTATAGCTTTAAGTGGTGTATGCTTAATTCAAGTTACCTTAACTGACTCACAACAGAACCTACCAAATAAATAAAAAATAAAAAGCCCTTCCCATGGCCCTTCCCTATATTTAAAGGAGGTTATTTGTTATGCCTAGGTATATGAAAACTCATTATACATGAGGCCCTTCAATAATGTCTTCCTCTCTCCTTATAGATCTTTGATTCTTCCCTATCTCATAAGAACTGGAGGCTAAATAAATGACATATACTCCCTTGGGATCCATTAACCATAGACTATCCTAAGGGCCAGACACCTGCACATTTGGTATAGGACCCATTTGAGCCTGAACTTTTGCCACCCTAAAGACCTTCCTCAACATTTAAGTTAAAAGAGGTGGACAGTTAATCCACATTTCTCTTTGATCCAATCTCTCTTTGATCTCTTCTACTAAATTGAAATTAGTAGTTAGGCCATTTATCCCAAACAATGTGGTTGCTAAGAAGAGAAATAGAAAACCCCACTTACTAAATAAAAATCATATTTGAAGATAATAATGAAATCAATACCACAACTCATAATGGTGAAAGCCGGCACACCCCACTTTGATAATAATTCGAGGAGAATCAACATCAGGCAACAAAAGTCTATCAGGGGGAGCCACATAGCATTCTGTTGACTATTGGTCTTCTTACTATTTGTCTGGGTTCTTTGTCTGGTTAGTAAACCAGAGGCTCAAACACTTCGGGTAAGTCATTGTCTAAATCAAGCATGGCAAATTCCGAGGCCTGGATGCCACGGACTTTGGCTAATTCAAATCCAGGAGCCCAAAGAACTTGCTTGCCGGCCAGTCATCGACTGAACCAACAACTGAGGCATATAACCCATTATAATCATCTAAACTGGAGGACTTGCCTACAAAGACTGGAGCTCCAAGCTCAGATACAGACATTTGAATTGGCAAACCCAGTACCCTATTAATATAAATATCATGCATCCAAATTTGGCCATGTCATTTAAAACCTATTCCAGCATAATCCTCTCTTTCCTCACTGAGATAAAACCTTGAACTATTGGAAGCCTTTAGACTTGATCACCCTTAATTAGGTCAGTTGGGTTCTGGCACTTTTGTTCAATTACTGCAGTACCCCTGATACAGGTTTCATTTTGTTGGGTGTGTACTCATAAATCTCCTTGACTTAAAGATATTTTTAAGTCAAGCTACAAGGTCCAAAGATGTTATCTTCAAATTCCATGAGTAGCTATATAATAATACAGAGCCCCCAAAACATACTTATATCAACTCAAGTGGATATTTACTTGGGAACATACCTCGGTCCCACATCACAAATAACATAGCCCCATCCCAAGATCTTGCCTTGGAGATGACTTCACCTCAGCATCAAGACCACTGCTCTAGCAATGTCCATTGACATTCCCCTAAAGTGGAAAGTGAAAATGAAGTCACTCAGTCATGTCCGACTCTTTGTGACCCCATGGACTGTGGCCTACCAGGCTCCTCCCTCCATGGGATTCTCCAGGCAAGAGTACTGGAGTGGGTTGCCATTGCCTTCTCCAGGGGATCTTCTCCAGGGGATCTTCTCCAGGGGATCTTCCCGACCCAGGGATCAAACCCTGGTCTCCTGCATTCCAGGCAGACGCTTTAACCTCTGAGCCACCAGGGAAAGGTGCTGATACACTGGACACAGAGCATTTATTATTTTTCTTCCTGCCAAGTTATGGATTATGTTATGTTTCCTGAGCTTGCTGTTTGCTTGGTCTGTAATCCCGGTATGCTCCTTGTTCTCTGCTGAAACATACACTCCATGCCTAGAAGGACACCTTTATAGATTATTACTATTTGTGCTGCTCTAAAAATTAATGTGGATGTTTGCTTTCCCCAGGAGACAACTGCCTCCTGTTGGTCCAGCTCTTGATCCCTGGAGATAAGACCACCTGTCCCTTAGTGCTTTCTACTCCCCTCATCCCACTTGCCACCACGACCATTTGCCTTGTGTCTGTGACCATAACCTCCACAATAACCCCTTCCTCTTTGCTTTCAATAAATACCACCAATCTTTACATACACTTTACTGGGCTATAAGTTTACAACCTCCAATAATTTAATGGCAGGATCTTCCACCCTGATCCAAGGAATATACCAAGATACTGTCAGTATTCTTGCCTGGAGAATCCCATGGACAGAGGAGCCTGGCGGGCTACAGTCCACAGGGTCACAAAGAGTCAGACACAACTGAGCGACTTCACACACACACACACACACACACACACACACACACACACACACACACACTGTCATAAAGAAGTACCTCATACTTTAAACATACTTTGCAACTTCACTGTGATATTGTTAGGGATGCTGAACATTTTCAATGTTTTTTTTTTAATGTAAATAGCATGTTAGTGGGGAATCTGATTATCGGACCAGCCTCCAAAGTCTTCTAATACTTGTTTTACTCCTTTTTACTCTCATAATAGAATGTTGTCTATGCTATAAGGACAATTTATACCCTACTCACTAAAATTCTCCTCTACTTTTTACGCTACACAAATACTTTACATAATTAAACTGAAAACTCACACCAAGACATCAAGGGATCAATTGTAATATAGCTTTTTCTTAATGTTGTCTGGACCCAGTTTTGATGTCCTGGCTAGAGACTAGTCAGTTCCCATCATGAGCAACCGATTAAGTCCACAGTCCAACCATTTCCCTTATTTGAGTCTTGTTCTCCAGATCACTATGCAATGTCCTAACTGTCCCAGGACCAGATACCAGAGAGCTAGGAACGCTAACCCTAGAGAGTGAACACTTATTCAAATTAGCCAATCTACGGAAGTCATGGTGGTCCAGTGGTTAGAACTCAGTACTTTCACTACAACGGCCTGGGTTCAGTCCCTGGTTAGGAAATTAAGATTCCACAAGCCATGCAGTGAAAACAAAGAAAAACCTCAATAACAAATTAGCCAATCTACTGGGAGCCTGTGAAACATAGCTAACCTTCTTTTTGCCCCCTCTCCTTTCCACTACCATACAAAAGCTCTTCCCAGGGGCTCTGGTTTGCTGTCATCCTGTCCCATATATAGCTCCCTGGATGGCCCTGCTAGCCACCTTCTTTTGTTCGGAGCAGTAAACAACAGAGTTCTGCCTTCCACTGAGCCAAGCATCAGTGTTTTGTGTCCTGCCACCAAAAGAAACCTGCACACACACAAAAATACCCCTGGGTTATCTCCTCAACCAGACTTGGCTTCATCTAAATGTGGACCATGCACATCAGAACTAAGGAAATCTAAGTAAAATCACACGAAAAAGCCAGGCACTTCCAGGTTTTCACAGATGATGCTTCATCTCAGGTTGATATCCTAAAAGATGATCCTCCTCCAGAGGCTCACATGATTGGGTATATCTGCATGGTTCTAAATCCTACTACCTGACTGGAGCTCCCATTACTGACTGGAGTTCAGCTCAGGCTTCTGGAGTGGTAGGGGATAGGATGGGAAGGAGAGATGGAAGGAAGTAAAAATCAACAAAACCTACCCACCACTTCCTTCTTAGATGTCTACCTCTTTCTCTCTTGTCTAATTGCTATTCCTACCATTGCCCCAGAAGCAGGAAGATTTCTTTTGTTTTCACTTAACTTTGGGAATGCACTCAAAGATATACATTTAGGAGTCACCTGGATGTGATATTGTAGCTTCTTGCAGAGATCTCTTTGAAACTTGAGCTAGTCAACAGAGGGCTAACTTAAAGTATTCTGTGTTGTGTGTTAGTTGCTCAGTCTTGTTCAAATAATTATGGAAAAATTGAGCAATCTCACAATCTTCTTATACTGAAGAGTCATCCTGAACTATATTCATATCAATTTTCTTCTGTCAGAGAAAGGCAGCTAATTTTAAAGCCACGGTCCAAAACTCATGCTTTTCTACCTTAAAGGTCATATCATTTGGCTGAGCAGGTATATTTTAAAGGAACTCAAAAAGAATATTGAGCAAGGCAGCCAAAACAAACAGGGTGATCTCTGGATAAGAAATATCTCAGACAGATCACTTTCAAACAAATTTGATTGACTTGAGGCCTATCTTCTTTCTTTTCTTTAGATGAGCTGTTAATAAGCAGTCAAAAAACAACAACAAATTCAAACTACAGTAAATCCTTGATACAGATAAAATAAATGTTTAAGTAGCTGGAACCTGATTGTTCTTTCTATTGAAAAATAAAAAGCAGGTTTATTAAAGTATTAGCAAATCATAACAAGTGTTAGCACAGAGATCTCAAAAACATCCATTCAAGACTTTGGAGTTTGGTGCTATAATTAATCTCCTGTATCCTCTACTCCAAATATTAAATACACATTGTGAACTTAGTTTAAAAACTTTGAAACATATTACAAGATAATTCTTAATAGATTCCTGGAAACAGTTGAATTTATCCACTTATGTATATAAAATATGTCACAATGAAAATAACCACCTAAGAGATCATGTTTATCTCTGAAATCTGTGGTCACACCACAGGTTTATGTGACCATCTAAATCTCTTGCAAGTCATGTAGGATTATGTCAAAATACATTTCCAGAAAAGATATTTACATAACCACATGTTCACTGTAAATCTGCAGAGAAAAAAAATTCATTTGGCAGTCAATAAAGTTTAATTTTAAAAGTTTAACTTTTAAATATTTCTTAATTCTTTGTAAAAATGAAAGCATAAGAATAGGAAATAGACCAAATTTATCTGCAACATCTCTGTGAAAGACTCCTTTTGCTTGTAACTTGATATATTGGTCGTCTATCATATAAACTGGATAGTGATTATATTATAAGCTTCTCCATGAACAGAGAATTATTTCTAATCAAAGCATTCACAAATATTTATAACCAGTAGCTCTGATTGGAAACTAAAGTTGTGGATTTTAGAGTGCAATCTGTAGAATTCTGATTAAATTGAGAAAAAAGAATCACATAATGCATAATTGTCTTATTTGTGGAGTCTCCAGACTTATTTTGGCTTGACTCTCTTTTAGCCTAACTGAATGTGGCTATAATTAAAAGGATGGAACACTTAACTACAATACTATAAAATGTTTACTGTGAGTATTATTCTTTAGAGAAATATGTAAGAAGGGAATCAACTTCCTTCTTAACCATTTCTTTTAGGATTTATTAATATTTATGCCCTTGAATAAAGAAGGACTTACGGACAATGATGCCGATCTGAGCTATACTGCGCTCCAATTATTAAAAACAACAGCACCAATTGACTGTCTTTGATTTACAAAGTACAATAATAAATGTTGCCTCAGTTACTTTCAAGGCAGACATTACTGTCATTTTTATAAAGAGTAAACTGAGATTAAGGTGCAATTAATATGAACCAAAGGTCACAAACCTCATCTGTGATGGAACCAAGAATATAAGCTTTGTAAACTCTGTAATTTTACCCTTTTGTCTGTCCTACCACTGTGCCTTAAGACACCCTCTGTGGCATGAGTATAGAATATATCTGTGTTTGTATATCTATTTCCTTCTCTCACTTCCCCTCCCCACACCTCTCTCATACACACACACACACACACACACACACACACACACACATGTATACACATATATGGGGCTTCTCTGGTAGCTTAGATGGTAAAGAATCTGCCTGCAATGCAAGAGATCTAGGTTTGATCCCTGGGTCCAGAAGATCCCCTGGAGAAGGGAATGACAACCCACTTCACTATTCTTGCCTGGAGCATTCCATAAACAGAGGACTCTGGTGGTCATGGGGTCACAAAGATTGGACACGACTGAGCAACTAACACATACACATGCACATACATTTATAGCATCATTGATGGACGTGAGTCTGAGTGAACTCTGGGAGTTGGTGATGGACAGGGAGGCCTGGCGTGCTGTGATTCATGGGGTCGCAAAGAGTCGGACATGACTGAGTGACTGAACTGAACTGAACTGAATATATTTAGAAAATATGAGCAAATATTGCATCAGATATTATGTACGTATATACATACATATGGAGAAGGAAATGGCACCCCACTCCAGTGCTCACTCTTGCCTGGAAAATCCCATGGACGGAGAAGCCTGGTAGGCTGCAGTCCATGGGGTCGCTAAGGGTCAGACACAACTGAGCCACTTCACTTTCACTTTTCACTTTCATGCACTGGAGAAGGCAATGGCAACCCACTCCAGTGTTCTTGCCTGGAGAATCCCAGGGATGGAGGAGCCTGGTGGGCTACCATCTATGTGGTCACATAGAGTGGGACACAACTGAAGTGACTTAGTAGCATCATACATATATATTTATATTTTTTGTTCACTATTGTTTGACAAACCATGAGAAAATGTTTAATAAGCTCTCTTTTTAATTCTATAGGATTAAAATTCAAAATGTGATAGAACACATAAAGATCTAGAAAGGCTAGGTGAGTCACTCAAGGTCCCATTGCTGTAGAAACATCAGCTCCAGAAACACTTCTTCATCCCCATCTGATGTTCCCTATTCATACGTTTCTTATTCTCAAATGCTACTAAAAACTGTGATTAGGTTCATTTCTTTCTTTAAATCTTAAATTGGTTTTGGCTTTTCAAACTGTATGGCATGAATTAGTGTATTCATTTTATATAATCATGTTGAGAAAGGTAGGCCACATGAAATGTCTCCTTTTCAGTGTAAAATATGGAGGTTCCAGCACATTAATGTCACCTGTAAACAGCCGTCCTCTTGGGAAAGAACTGAAGGCTCTTTTAGTTATTACAGCAATGATCTCTGAAGTAAGTTTCAGGAGCAAATCCTTGCTTTAACTATATTGTGTACATATCGGTCACCCTCCAAATCTACTGTTGTCCAGTTGCTCAGTCTGACTCTGTGACCCCATGGACTGGAGCACACCAGGCTTCCCTGTCCATCACCAACTCCCAGAGCTTGCTCAGACTCATGCCCATTGAGTTAGTGATGTCATCCAAACATCTCACCCTCTGTCATCTCCTTCTCCTCCTGCCTTCAATCGTTCCCAGCATTAGGGTCTTTTCCAATGATTTGGCTCTTCCCACCAGGTGGCCAAAGTATTGGAGTCTGAGTATTGGAGCCAAAGAATTGCAGTCCAAGGGACTCTCAAGAATCTCCTCCAGCACCACAGTTCAAAAGCATCAGTTCTTCAGTGCTCAACTATCTTTATGACCCAACTCTCACACCCACACGTAACTACTGGAAAAGCCATAGCTTTGACTAGACAGACCTTTGTCAGCAAAGTAATGGCTCTGGTTTTTAATACGCTAAGTTTGTTATAACTTTTCTTCTGGTTATAATTTTTTTGTTGTTATAACTTTCTTCTTCAAGGAGCAAGAGTGTCTTTTAATTTCATGGCTGCAGT
Organism: Madoqua kirkii; assembly: GCA_006408675.1. Taxonomy (NCBI): domain Eukaryota; kingdom Metazoa; phylum Chordata; class Mammalia; order Artiodactyla; family Bovidae; genus Madoqua; species Madoqua kirkii. Next base: position 8,878 of record SJYC01063798.1, read on the forward strand.
CACCATCTCCAGTGATTTTGGAGCCTGAGAAAATAAATTCTGTTACTGTTTCCACTGTTTCCCCATCTATTTGCCGTGAAGTGATGGGACCCAAATCTGTGGTTTATTAATCTTACTGTTATTTGTGTTGGCTGGAGCTTCACTGATCTCAACTGGGCAACTGTTTTTTTTCACTGATGATTAATAATAAACGAGTGGCTCTGCTCCAGGTTCTTCCCATTGTCTTCATCCCAGCTGCTTACAGGAGGGGTGTTCTTTCTATGATGGTGGCAGAGTTGAGAGAGAACAACCTGATTGTACAAGCATTCTTCAGGCCTCCATTAGCTTCACATTCATTAAATTCATCGAACAAAGATGTTGCATTGCCAGGCCCAGAGTCAAGGGGCTGAGGTGAATACCCTACTGACAATGGTAGACTCCTTCACAGTTAATGTGGCAAAAGAAATGGATGCCTAACAGCATTACTGAGGAGGGAGCAAAGAGCTGGAACACTAACCCATTCTACCATTTATTGAAGAACTGTGTTCAGGTGTGATACATCACTCAGTGTCTATCCCTGAATTTCTCATTCATATTCTGAGAGCTATTTTTCTCCTAAGAAAAGGAAAAGTTTCCTATGAGATCTTTCAATTCTTACTTGAAATGAGCACAGCTTAACAAATAACTTCTAGATTCATGATTTCAACAAAACTCCTAGATTTGCTTAATCTGGTCAGAGTGCACTACTCCCGTACTAGAACTACAGTTATCTCACATCATCTTGTTGGAAAATTGTTTTTTTACCATGATAATTTTGTAAGTTACTTCTGCAAACCTTTGGGAAATATATCATTAAATATCCACTACAGTGATCCATATCAGCCTCTTTGGAAGGCAGAATACTCATCAAGGCACTTGTAAAATAAAAATTTGCACAGGACCAGTTAAATAGGCAAGGAAGACTATACTGAAGATTGTTGCAATTGGAGAGAGAGAATAAACTCAAGTCAGCTGAAACAAAAGGCTGGAGAGATTTTAAAACCTTGAGTGAGTTAGTGGAAAAGTACTAGAGGATGTTAAGTGGGGAGGTTGGTTAAAATGATTAGACTCTGTGTTTGCTAATTGTCACTTAGGGAAGTCAAGCTCCCATTTCCTGAAGATACTGGGAGAGGTTCTATCACCTTTGCTGATTATGTTCAAAGAAATGAATTCCAGGTCCTAGAGAAAGGTAGGAGGTAGGAGGCTATGAGAAGATTCTCATCTCAAATGGGCAGAGTAGAATGTGAAATTACAAGTTTTCTGAATAAATGCTCTAAGAAAAGGGAGATCAAAAGTCTAGAGATAGAAAGATGTCTAAAATTCTGTCAAGCTGATTTAGACTTTTAGACCTTTTGTTCACACTCAAGTTTGAAGAAGAGAAAAGACTAAGAACTTGAAGCAGAATCTGACAATTTAACAGCTCAAGACCTCAGGATTTTCCTTGACTGTATCTATTATATTTGTAGAGAATACATATATATATATATGTGTGTGTGCGTGTGTGTGTGTGTGTGTGTACTAATATAAATATGTGCATATATATTATGCATACATTATGAGCTTCCCTGATAGCTCAGTTGGTAAAGAACCTGCCTGCAATGCAGGAGACCCTGGTTTGATATCTGGGTCTGGAAGATCCCCTGGAGAAGGGAATGGTTACTTACTCCAGTATTCTTGCATTTTCCTTGTGGCTCAGCAGGTAAAGAATGTGTCTGCAATGTGGGAGACCTAGGTTCGATCCTCAAGTTGGGAAGATCTTCCAGAGAAGGGAAAAGCTACCCACTCCAGTATTATGGGCATATATATATATACATACTACTCTTTAGAGTAATTATCAGGTAAATATAAGGGTGTTTTGATGAAATCAGACTTTTGGTTCAGTAATTTTAAAATTTATGTCCTAAATGTAAACAAGTTGCCTGAAAAATCGACAAGACCACATATTTCAATTCTTTAGGAATTCAAACATTATCATTCTCTATCTCCATGTCTCAGTCCTGAACTACCTGTTAAAACTGATATAAATTATTTCTCAAGGCAAGTTAGACCTTGGCACTAGTGGTGAAGAGTCTCCTTGCCAATGCAGGAGACGTAGATTTGGGTTTGATCCCTGGGTTGGGAAGATCCCCTGGAGGAGGGCATGGCAACCCACTCCAGTAGTCTTTCCTGGAGAATCCTGTGGGCAGAGGAGCCTGGCGGGCTACACTCTGTGGGGTTACAGAGTTGGACATGACTGAAGCAGCTTAGCACAGCAGGGCACATATGCTTAGTGGCTGACCGTGGTATATTACCCTATATGTATATATACATTCTGGGAGAAGGAAGTTCTTTAAAACTGTAAGTGCACATCTGAAACTAATATGTTGTAAATCAACCATAATTCAATAAAATAATATTTTTTTAAAAAGAAATTATATTAGGAGTATATTTCATTAGTTGTCCTCTATTATGTAATATAATTTTCCTCTCCAAGGGAGAAATTAGGCTTAATTTTAACCTATGAAATTCCTAACTGGGAAGACAAATCTGATGAAAAAATACACTAAGTTCAAAGCTAAAGATATAATTCCATTCATTCACTGTTTTTTATTTGGTGTTTCATAACTGTCTGCTCTTATCCTCTTGGATAATTTAGGAGAGATAGTGCTGTTGGATACAGTATGTGATTATTAAGTGAGAGTAAGTATTGATATGTTCCTCTCTGGTAAACTAAAATTAAACAGTCAGGAGTTTTCTCAGATCATCAACAGAAATACTGGTACTTGATAAAAGATACCTTAAAGTGACTCAAGGTTATAATCTTGACATTGTAACACTTTAGTAAAATAGAAATTACGAAGCTGATTTTTCTCTCAGATATAATATTTCTTAAGTAGTGAGTAAGACAGCCATACAGTAATTTTTTAGGATTAAAATCTGGACCCTTAGAAAATTTCTCCCATGTATAAAAGTTTTCAAGGAGAAGGAAATAAAAGTTGAGAGAACTTTCAGACAGAGTCAAAAGTAATAACACTGTTCTTGGTACATAACCCATCATTAGTTTAACAATAATAGAGGAAAAGAATTCCCAAAAGTACTAGAAGAGTGTTGTCATTATGGGAGTCATGAATTGATGTGAAAACAGAGGTCTCAGGATAAATAAGGATGTGCTGTTGGAAAATCACATGCTAGAGTGTTACAAGAGAATGTTACAAGAGATGGAGCTTAGAGTTTAACAGTATTTCTAAAGTTACATATTGATTTAGTAATGGATGTCTGGATGTATGCTATGGCCATGTTTATTTAAGTAACTATATTTAATCTAT
>SJYC01063799.1:0-22425 GCA_006408675.1 Madoqua kirkii
AGGTCTCAGGAAAAATAAGGATGTGCTGTTGGAAAATCACATGCTAGAGTGTTACAAGAGAGTGTTACAAGAGATGGAGCTTAGAGTTTAACAGTGTTTCTGAAGTTACATATTGATTTAGTAATGGATGTATGCTATGGCCATGTTTATTTAAGTAACTATATTTAAGTCTACGCTCAGAGTTATTATCTATATATCTATGCTTGTGCACATATTTATTTCCTAAATTGAAAGTTATTTACTAAGGATTTTTGTACTGTTATCTTAAGTAGCATTATTAAAATAGTTTTGCTCACAGGTCTAAAGTGAGCACATTCATGAAGCATTTCTAAATAGCTCTTTTAAATTTTACTTTTATTTTTTGGCCCCACTGGGTCTTTGCTGCACACGGGCTTTTCTCTTTTAATAGTTGTGGCAAGAGGGGCTTCTCTCTAGTTGGGGTACACAGACTTCTCCTTGTGGTAGCTTCTTATGGTGGCTCACGGGCTCTGGGACACAGGCTCAGCAGCTGTGGGACAAGGGCTTAGTCCCGTGGCATGTGGTTCAGAACCACATGGATGGCATCACTGACTCAGTGCACACGAGTCTGAGCAGACTCAGGGAGATAATGAAGGGAAGTCTGGTGTGCTGAAGTTCATGGGGGTCGCAAAGAGTTGGACATGACTTAGCAACTGAACAACAACAGCAAATGTGGAATCTTCCTGCCCCAGGGATTCAACCTGTGTTCCTTGCATTGCAAGGCAGATTCTTTACCACTGGAAGTTCCAAGAAGCATAATATTCTGCATCTGGGTGAAGAAAATCCCTATTCCCAGTGTCATATACTTTATATCTAATGAGGAAACATGGATTTATGCAACTCCTTGGTTGTTTCTATGATTCAAGTAATTGATATTATCTTGAAAATAGTGCTCAGAAAAAATCATGTGTTAAAATTACCTGGTTTATTTCGTGATATCTACATCATTCACTTTTAAATTTTAGTTTGCTATGAAATATTGGGAACCTCAAACTGGCAAAATTCAAGTGGTGGTGTTTTAAATACAGACACATTGCATCATTAGTCTACACAGTGAGTTTTACACCCAAAGATGCAGATTTCTTCTGGCTGGACCCCCTGGGCGATTGGCATTCTATTTGTGATGCTTGCTGTTAATGAGAAGGGCTCTTGTGGAGCTGAGTACATCCCACTAATCATGTAAGACAGTTGAATAAGCCATCTTCAAGTTTTCTATTCTTTAGCATTTTATAAAATAAGGATAAGATATCACTTTCTTATACAGAATTTATTTTTTTGGAGTCAAACAGGTAAAATGGAGTTAAAAATGAACACGCTAAAAAGTTACTGGCATATGGCTCATTAATGAAATAAAATCAGCTGTTTCAAAACCTCAATTTCATGTTGTGCAGAAGATATTTTCTTAGTAAAGATCAAACAATGTTAACTAACCCAGCTTAAAAGTACATTCTAGAAGATATTTGGCTATTTGGTTACTTTTCAGTTACCACTGACTCATTTGTTATCTGGAACTTTGAATCTGACTTTCCCATCTAAATGTTTAAAAACCACTTTTGATGATTAAACAAAAAATCTATAACTGATAGAAGAAAAGTAGGAAATTTTTGCTATTTTATTGTGGTGGCTGACCAGATATAATAATAAGCTCTTAAAATTATAGGAATCTGAGATTTCAAAGTAGCCTGCCAGGCTCCCCTGTCCATAGAATTCTCCAGGCAAAGATACTGGAGTGGGTTGCCATTCCCATCTACAGGGAATCTTCCCAACCTAGGGATCAAACCTGGGTCTCCTGCATTGCAGGCAGATTCTTTACCATCTAAGCCACCAGGGAAGCCATATACATATATGTCATAAATATAAAACATCTACTTATGTAATTTAATTTGAATTATCATACAGCATAATCATTAAACCAACCCAATAAGATAGGCACTATTTGCATTATTAGTGATACTTGACCAAAGTTGAAGTGATTTAACCAAGAATACAAAAGCAATCATTAATAAAGCTAATACCATAATCTCAATCTTATGGTTCCCAGTCCTTTTTCATTAATATGCTCTTGCCTTATGAACAGTTTAACGTCCTTCATTTACCAGGTATTTATTATTTGTATTATATAATCCCATTGCTTATGTAGTTATGAAACCAAAATACAAGTCTTATCTTTAAAAATCATTATTGGTTTGGGGACATTGATAATGAAAGAACATTAATGCCTAGAATGATAGGTGTGAAAATGGAGAAAGATGTCAGTAAATGTGATGGTTGAAGGGAGGAAGTAATGAACTCTGAAGGGCTGGACTAAGGAGAAGTTTCAGGGGGAAAGCAATTGGACAAGGTATCAAAAGATGAGCACACGTTTCCTATGGGAAGGAAAGCAGAAAGGACTTTCCACTTACACAAGAATCATCCCGGGCTTATGAAGCAACTCAGGGTCTACAGAATTATCACTAATTCTCTGGCTGGCTGGACAAACAGGAAGAGGCTGGTAATGAAGGGCTCTCTCTTTTGAGGAATTATTTAGAAAGCAATATACTTGGAGCATTATAGAACTGCAGGAGATTACTCAGATCACAGAATCCAATTTCTTTATTTTACCCATGAGAAAATCTAAGCTCCTAGAGAAAAAAAATATAACCAACTGCCTAAGACTAAACTAGTTAAAAGAGAGTCAAACTGCCCCCCCTGAACAGGGATTGGCTTATTCTAGTTGGAGAATCATATCCAAATAGAATCATACCTGGGTCTTTTAAAATCATATCTGAAGGCATGTTTCTAAGGAGATGTGAAAAAATTAGATGACAAAAATAATCTGTGTGAAATAGAAACTTAAAAAAAATAACTTACTAGTTTTGAATTCCTAACTCTTAAGGAAATAGCCAGATATTCTACCTCTGGCTAAGTGGATTCTACTAAACAGAGGACCAGTATATTAACATTTTTTTGTATTTACACTAAAGAGATTGGGTAGCAACTATTTAAAATAATAGACTTCACCCCACATGGAAAAATTCAAAAATTAATTCATGACTTAAAAACATTAAATTTCTAATCATCTTCTAATACCTTCAAGGGCAGTTCAGTTGCTGAGAATTCTCAAGATGTCATTATTATCATTATGCTGAATTATTTACAAACTTGTATCAAAGCACCAGATTAAATTGCTTTGGTCTTATGTAAAATTCCTCTGATCTTTGGCAATCATTACTTATTTACAGCTTCCATAATTTTCCCTCTTTGCAGAAAAAAGAAAGTTTCTTAACTATAGCTAAAAGGCCCTATTTTACTTTTATAGTAAAAACTGTCTCTAATATGAAAAAAGTTAAAATGAAAAGCTATAGTCACTAAGATTTAGAAGCATGATTTTCTATGTGAAAAGCAGATTGTCTAAACAGTTTCTTTCCCTGAGAGAGATATTCATAATATTTATTATAAAATATAAATATTAGGTTTCTTGCTTCATGTGAATTATTTGTAGGTACAGTAAATATAATACTTTTAAAATAAAACTGGGATAATAGCAATAGTTAATGTTTACATTTATTGGAACACATGTGAAGAGTACTTCAAGAAAATGTTAGAAAATTAAATAAAAGTTTCCCATATGACTGGAAAAATATTCAGCATGTGATCTTGGGCCGAAATTGGCTGTCGTTTCATATTGTGGCTTTAAACAGAAAATGTCTATGTTTAATATGGATGTTTTCCTAAAACCTGGAGTTGAATAAGTTTGTACAAGAAAAATTGATGCTGAATGTTCTAGTTTACATATTGATCTGTAGCAACCAATTTGTCTTTAACTTAGAACTGTCTACTATTACCCTGACAGCCTTAAGAAACTTAAGGAAAAACTTAGATAAATAAAATGAATTTTTTTTGTATTTTTGATTCATCATTGTTGCTAAAGCCTCACAAAAAGTGACTAAATATTTTTTTCTAAAGAATTAAATGAAAATTTCTATGACAATTACAGTTCAGAACCCAACAGAAAACCAGATTTCTTAGGATAAAATTAGTCCCAGAAATTAAAATACTGTTAATACCCGATTACTTTGTAATATATATGATTTTAGACCAGCAGAACACCATTTACAAATTTAACTTATGAATAACTAAAGTTGACCTTTAAATATTTGGAGAAATTTGTGGTTGTTCAATAGGGATAATTAACAGGAATAAGCTATGAATCAAAAGTCTAAAATATTCAGAGTAGTATAAATGAGAGTTTTGCTATAGTAGTTTCTGTTTTGTCCTTCCTCCCTGCTTGGGTATGAGAATAACGTGGCAGGAACAGCATCCAGGTGAAAACAACAAAATTTAAGTCCAGTTTTGTCCATAATTAGTAATTTGATTTTGAATAATTGAATGAACTCTCTGAGTATACTTCTTCGTCAGTAATTTGGAGAACAGTACTAACAATAGCTAGTAGCCAGGGGAATGAACACTATTATTAGCTTCCTTAGCGAGATGAATAGACTGAGGTGCAGAAGAAACGCTGGCATTGGTTTCATACCAAGCAGAGCATGTGTCCGCAGACCCTATGAAGTACTGACACCCTGGCTGATTTGTTCATTTTCACTTGGTTGTCAATTATTTATTATTAGGGCTTGATGAATTAGAAAGATTTTGGTGAATTGAATCATATTCCAAATGTTTCCTAGAGCATTTTCTTATTTTTCCAAATGGAGGATGAGCTCCTTTTGTTCCTAACACATCTATCCGGGACAGGGTAGATAAAGTGGGTAGTCTCTAGTCAGCTGCAGTGTGTCACTGTCATTCCTGGCTTAGCTCTGTAGGATGTTATTAGTAAGAGAAACTGGATGAAGGGTAGACAGGAACTTCTCTTTACTATTTTATGCAATTTCTTGTGAGCTTATAATTCTTTCAAAATAGAGTTTAAAAAAGAATTGGTTTTCCAGGTTATTTTTATAGAAAAGTGCACAAAATATTTCAGCAACGTAAAGGAAGAAAATATTAGAACTTCTATTTCTATCTTTTCTGTCTTCATTCCTTCAAATGTTCTGTTTTTATGTTTATTTTATAATGTATATAACATGTTGCAGAAATACATTCAACTTTAGACGTTAAAATACAACTGGGCATCCTAAACCAAAACTATTATTTTCTTTTTACTATTATGTGTGTGCTATGCTATGAAAAATTTAAAGATCTCTTTAAAGTAGAAAATCAGATACTTTGGAGCCAAATTGGGGTTATAAATCAGGCTCTTTCAGTTATTAACTAAATAATTCAAGACAGGGTTCTCAATTTGAGTCTCAATTTCCTCATTTAGTTAAAAAATATAAGAATAGTACTCCTTGTATTGCAATATTCACATGAGATTTTTATTTTTTGCTTAGCATATAAAGATCCCAATAAATATTAGCTTGCTTTCCCCTCTCTTTGAGAAAACTAAGACTTCTACAGTATGTGCTTGAGCTATATCCAAACCATTCATTACAATGAGTGGTTGAAGAATCTATAGGTAATTAGAGAGTACTGTATCCATACAGTATCCTTAAAATTAACCAAAATTCCCAAATATCATGGAAGTCCTGCTTTGGGCAAATTACTGTTCTCAGTCTGTATTGCAATATCATTGAATGGTCCTTAGTTAATAGTTTCCTCCCAAATGAAAGACAATTCTATTGAGGAGGGCGGGGGGAGAGAGAAACTTTCCAAGTTTTCTAGTGTTGTTTATTTTTTAGTTTCCCAATCTTATTTTATTTTAAAGTGGTTGGAACTGACAGAGTAGCATGTTAAATTCTAAAAGAACTGAACTTTGTAATGTAAACTGTGTTTATACAATGAGTGTGTTGACTTAAGAAGTGACAGTTTACTCTTCTAGGCAGATGACAACAAGATCAGTGAATGCAACCTTTCAAAATATTGAATTCAATACTTCTGTCTCTCTTATTAGGCCCAATAACTTACAATGTTTAATTGCATTTGTGGAGTTAGGCACCACATTCTTTTTTGATGAAAACTTTTCAATGAAGGTAGAGCTGTGATGGAGGAAAAAAAGACTTTCAATGTTGATGTTCTCACAATCAGTTACATGCATTCATTTGTGTTCCCCAGCTAACCTTAGAGTTAATTTGGGGCCATAAGAACACTTCTGACCAATGAAAAGTAGAGAAGGGGCATGTAGCACTTCTGGGCTGAGTCAATTCAAAGCCACTGTGCCTCCAGCACCAGGCTCAGGATACCATGAGTTTCAGATGACACGGCAAGCAGGAGGAGGACCAGCTGCCTGAATCAGACTTCGTCTCAGGAGAGCCACTGAGGTTTCAGAGTTCAGCGGCAGCTAACTACTGATTTGAACTGTGGTTTGGCTATTGTAAAATTTATATTTATATTTTAAGAAGTTAGCAGGTTTGTTGAACCATTTAAAGAACTGACTTTTAGCTCTTTCTAGAGAATGTAGTTAGTTTTTGTTAGGACAAAAATATTTTTTGAGTACAATGTGATGCAAGGTGGAACTCAAAAATATATTCCAAATTATCAGTAAAGATGGAATGATTCAAAACATCTCTACATACAGCCCACACCTCTCAAAGATTTGCTAAATTTCTCCAGAATGCTTGAACTGAGAACAGATCATCTCAGGAATGAAAGAGGAATTCCGCATATATGTGCTATTTTCCACTTAAGATGAATTATCTTCTCCAAATAAATACAGATTTATTGGGCTTCCTTGGTGGCTCAGCTGGTAAAGAATCCATCTGTGTCTATGGCCATATCACGCTGAATGTGCCCAATCTTGTCTGATCTCAGAACCTAAGCAGGGTCGGGCCTGGTTAGCACCGGGTAGGAGAATCTGCCTGCAATGTGAGAGATCTGGCTTTGATCTCTGGATTGGGAAAATCCCCTGGAGGAGGGCATGGAAACCCACTCCAATATTCTTGCCTAGAGAAGCCCTGTGAACAGAAAAGCCTGGTGGGCTAAAATCCATGGGTTGCAGAGTTGGACATGACTGACTAAGCAAAGATTCTCTATGATAAATTTTATTTTTTAATAATGAATAAATGAAAAAGTCATTTTCACTTGCAGATATGATGTTATTAGCAGTTTTTGATCTCTCCATCAGAGTATTATAATTCTATTTAAAATATATTTTCTGACAGGCATAGTGTATATTGTACCTTGAGATAGAAATATAATCATTTTGTTATGAAAAATGCTTCTCTTAGTTACAAACAGAAAAATCCATCCTTATGCCCTAAAAACCAATCCCAGGAAGTAAGTTTTAAGCTCAAAGACCTGGGTAAAAATTGCATCTCTAGGCAACTAGACTAAAACATTTTTTCTATAGAAATATATAGCATATATTTCTGTTTTGTCCTTCCTCCCTGCTTGGGTATGAGAATAACGTGGCAGGAACAGCATCCAGGTGAAAACAACAAAATTTAAGTCCAGTTTTGTCCATAATTAGTAATTTGATTTTGAATAATTGAATGAACTCTCTGAGTATACTTCTTCGTCAGTAATTTGGAGAACAGTACTAACAATAGCTAGTAGCCAGGGGAATGAACACTATTATTAGCTTCCTTAGCGAGATGAATAGACTGAGGTGCAGAAGAAACGCTGGCATTGGTTTCATACCAAGCAGAGCATGTGTCCGCAGACCCTATGAAGTACTGACACCCTGGCTGATTTGTTCATTTTCACTTGGTTGTCAATTATTTATTATTAGGGCTTGATGAATTAGAAAGATTTTGGTGAATTGAAAATTATATTCCAAACGTTTCCTAGAGCATTTTCTTATTTTTCCAAATGGAGGATGAGCTCCTTTTGTTCCTAACACATCTATCCGGGACAAGGTAGATAAAGTGGGTAGTCTCTAGTCAGCTGCAGTGTGTCACTGTCATTCCTGGCTTAGCTCTGTAGGATGTTATTAGTAAGAGAAACTGGATGAAGGGTAGACAGGAACTTCTCTTTACTATTTTATGCAATTTCTTGTGAGCTTATAATTCTTTCAAAATAGAGTTTAAAAAAGAATTGGTTTTCCAGGTTATTTTTATAGAAAAGTGCACAAAATATTTCAGCAACGTAAAGGAAGAAAATATTAGAACTTCTATTTCTATCTTTTCTGTCTTCATTCCTTCAAATGTTCTGTTTTTATGTTTATTTTATAATGTATATAACATGTTGCAGAAATACATTCAACTTTAGACGTTAAAATACAACTGGGCATCCTAAACCAAAACTATTATTTTCTTTTTACTATTATGTGTGTGCTATGCTATGAAAAATTTAAAGATCTCTTTAAAGTAGAAAATCAGATACTTTGGAGCCAAATTGGGGTTATAAATCAGGCTCTTTCAGTTATTAACTAAATAATTCAAGACAGGGTTCTCAATTTGAGTCTCAATTTCCTCATTTAGTTAAAAAATATAAGAATAGTACTCCTTGTATTGCAATATTCACATGAGATTTTTATTTTTTGCTTAGCATATAAAGATCCCAATAAATATTAGCTTGCTTTCCCCTCTCTTTGAGAAAACTAAGACTTCTACAGTATGTGCTTGAGCTATATCCAAACCATTCATTACAATGAGTGGTTGAAGAATCTATAGGTAATTAGAGAGTACTGTATCCATACAGTATCCTTAAAATTAACCAAAATTCCCAAATATCATGGAAGTCCTGCTTTGGGCAAATTACTGTTCTCAGTCTGTATTGCAATATCATTGAATGGTCCTTAGTTAATAGTTTCCTCCCAAATGAAAGACAATTCTATTGGGGGGGGGGGAGAAACTTTCCAAGTTTTCTAGTGTTGTTTATTTTTTAGTTTCCCAATCTTATTTTATTTTAAAGTGGTTGGAACTGACAGAGTAGCATGTTAAATTCTAAAAGAACTGAACTTTGTAATGTAAACTGTGTTTATACAATGAGTGTGTTGACTTAAGAAGTGACAGTTTACTCTTCTAGGCAGATGACAACAAGATCAGTGAATGCAACCTTTCAAAATATTGAATTCAATACTTCTGTCTCTCTTATTAGGCCCAATAACTTACAATGTTTAATTGCATTTGTGGAGTTAGGCACCACATTCTTTTTTGATGAAAACTTTTCAATGAAGGTAGAGCTGTGATGGAGGAAAAAAAGACTTTCAATGTTGATGTTCTCACAATCAGTTACATGCATTCATTTGTGTTCCCCAGCTAACCTTAGAGTTAATTTGGGGCCATAAGAACACTTCTGACCAATGAAAAGTAGAGAAGGGGCATGTAGCACTTCTGGGCTGAGTCAATTCAAAGCCACTGTGCCTCCAGCACCAGGCTCAGGATACCATGAGTTTCAGATGACACGGCAAGCAGGAGGAGGACCAGCTGCCTGAATCAGACTTCGTCTCAGGAGAGCCACTGAGGTTTCAGAGTTCAGCGGCAGCTAACTACTGATTTGAACTGTGGTTTGGCTATTGTAAAATTTATATTTATATTTTAAGAAGTTAGCAGGTTTGTTGAACCATTTAAAGAACTGACTTTTAGCTCTTTCTAGAGAATGTAGTTAGTTTTTGTTAGGACAAAAATATTTTTTGAGTACAATGTGATGCAAGGTGGAACTCAAAAATATATTCCAAATTATCAGTAAAGATGGAATGATTCAAAACATCTCTACATACAGCCCACACCTCTCAAAGATTTGCTAAATTTCTCCAGAATGCTTGAACTGAGAACAGATCATCTCAGGAATGAAAGAGGAATTCCGCATATATGTGCTATTTTCCACTTAAGATGAATTATCTTCTCCAAATAAATACAGATTTATTGGGCTTCCTTGGTGGCTCAGCTGGTAAAGAATCCATCTGTGTCTATGGCCATATCACGCTGAATGTGCCCAATCTTGTCTGATCTCAGAACCTAAGCAGGGTCGGGCCTGGTTAGCACCGGGTAGGAGAATCTGCCTGCAATGTGAGAGATCTGGCTTTGATCTCTGGATTGGGAAAATCCCCTGGAGGAGGGCATGGAAACCCACTCCAATATTCTTGCCTAGAGAAGCCCTGTGAACAGAAAAGCCTGGTGGGCTAAAATCCATGGTTGCAGAGTTGGACATGACTGACTAAGCAAAGATTCTCTATGATAAATTTTATTTTTTAATAATGAATAAATGAAAAAGTCATTTTCACTTGCAGATATGATGTTATTAGCAGTTTTTGATCTCTCCATCAGAGTATTATAATTCTATTTAAAATATATTTTCTGACAGGCATAGTGTATATTGTACCTTGAGATAGAAATATAATCATTTTGTTATGAAAAATGCTTCTCTTAGTTACAAACAGAAAAATCCATCCTTATGCCCTAAAAACCAATCCCAGGAAGTAAGTTTTAAGCTCAAAGACCTGGGTAAAAATTGCATCTCTAGGCAACTAGACTAAAACATTTTTTCTATAGAAATATATAGCATATCTTTGGAGTTTATAAATCTGACACTTATCAGGAAACTAAATGAATAATGTGTGTCTCTACAAAAAGAAATACTCAATATGTAGAGCCAATTGCTATGAATGATAGCAAATGAAATACCATTTAACTCCTTTCTAGTTCAATTTGGCTTCCAAAACAGATTAAAAAAAGAAGTTAAAGTTATTTTCCAAAGGAAAAGTTCAGAAAAGCCTCTAGAAAGTCATTTGGTTTTAGATGCATTCTCTTTACCAAATCTGCCTAGCTCCCCAAGGTAAACATTCTGAGAGTTTTGTAAATAGCCAAGAAACCTCTGATGCTCTAAAGCAATCAGAACCTCAGCTATGCAACTGATTCCAAATAAAATAGATATTCATAGAGAACAGCAAAATAATTCTTAAAAGGATGCACATTCTGAAAGCATACCTTCTGTACAACGGAATATTAAAAGCTGGCCCATTTACTTTATTACCTAAAAGTTTCTGTATTCAGTTCAGTTCAATCACTCAGTCATGTCTGACTATTTGCAACCCCATGGACTGCAGCAAGTCTGGCCTTCCGGCCCATCACCAACTCCTGGAGCTTGCTCAAATTTGCGTCCATTGAGTCAGTGATGCCATCCAACCATCTCATCCTCTGTCGTCCCCTTCTCCTCCTGCCTTCAATCTTTCCCAGCGTTTGGGTCTTTTCCAATGGGTCAGTTCTTCATATCAGGTGGCCAAAGTATTGAGTTTCAGCTTCAGCATCAGCCCTTTCAATGAATTTTCAGGACTGATTTCCTTTAGGATTGTCTGGTTTGATTTCTTTGCTGTCCAAGGGACTCGAAGGAGTCTTCTCCAACACTACAGTTCAAAAGCATCAATTCTTTAGTGCTCAGCTTTCTTTACAGTCCAACTCTCTCATTCATACATGACTACTGGAAAAAGATTTGACTAAATGGACTTTGTCAGTAATGTCTCTGCTTTTTAATATGCTGTCTGGGACTGTTATAGCTTTTCTTTCTAGGAGCAAGCATCTTTTCATTTCATGGCTGTAGTCATCATCTGAGATGGTAAAAATAAACAAATGATACATATTGAGATTGAATAAAGGAAGATATTTCCTCATTTTTCACTCTGAAACAAACTGAACAGAAAGGAATATTGTGGAATGTGATTTTTCAGAAAGTACCTCTGCTTACATTTTCTTTTTAATACTAGATTTTGCATCATTTTAAACTACAATAGAGCTGCAAACAGTTTGAATGTTTCACCATGCACTATTTCAGAGATAAGTCTCGACTTTCAGGAAGAGAAAGTAACACTAACTTAAGCAAAAGGTACCCATTAGAAATATACTGTTGCCTCAAAAACCAATTGAACTTCAAGCTAAGAAATGGTTAAAGTATTAATATAATAGACATCTGTAAGCCTAGTGAGCATGAACCACAACAGTGAGTTTATAGAACAAACAAGCTGGTGAGAATGCAGTATTTGTGAAGACTGACCTCAGCCTTATTTTGCCTTTGCCTCACTGTCCTCATTTTGGTAAAAGCTGTTCAGCAGGCTTAACTTGTGGATAATCCACCCTCTGGATGAACTCATATCCTGATTAGCTTGGAGTGTGTGTGCTTGCACATATACACGTGTCTATGGGGTGAGCAAGGGGAGGGAACTGTCCAACACATTCCACCCCTTTGACTACCCAACATTTTTATAAACCCTTCTATACATTTATATTCTCAAAAGTGACCCTGTTCAATATAATGGGGCTTCCCTGGTGGCTCAGATGGTAAAGTGTCTGCCTGCAATGCAGGAGACACAGGTTCCATCCCTGAGTTGGGAAGATTCCCTGGAGAAGAAAATGGCAACCCACTCCAGTACTCTTGCCTGGAAAATTCCATGGACAGAAGAGCCTGGTAGGCTACAGTCCAAGGGATTGCAAAGAGTCAGACACGACTGAGCAACTTCACTTTCACTTCACTTCAATATAATGAAAAAGTCACATTGAGCTAACGTTATACTTGTATCATCCATTTCCACATTATTCTTCAAGTTCAGATAGTCATTCCTACAGTGATATCTTCTGCATTCAGTATTATTTTCAAGTAAGCTGGGTATGCATCTCCTATCTGAGCCAACAAGAACATACACATACTAATTTTATACGTATGGAATAAGATCATCAACACCGGAGAGAAGTCTTGGTGGCACTAATGCTAAAGAGTTGGTCTGCCAGTATAGGAGATTCAAGAGACACAGGTTCAATCCCTGGGTTGGGATGATCCCTGAAGGAGGAAATGGCAAACTACTCCAGTATTCTTGCCTGGGAAATCTATGGACAGGGGAGCCTGCCAGGCTACAGTCCATGGGTTTGCAAAGAGTTGAACACAACTGAACAACTGAGCATACACACCTTAGCCAACAAGAACATACACATCTAATTTTGGACATGTGGAATAAGTTTATCAACACCAAAGAGAAATGTTGAAAAATATATGACTCTTCTCACAATTTCATACAGAGATACATTTACTAAAATCAATATTGCTGCCCTGGGCAGCATTCAGTTCAGTTCAGTTCAGTTCAGTCACTCAGCCGTGTCCGATTCTTTGTGACCCCATGAATCGCCACATGCCAGGCCTCCCTGTCCATCACCAACTCCCGGAGTCCACCCAAACTCATGTCCATTGAGTTGGTGATGCCATCCAGCCATCTCATCATCGGTCATCCCCTTTTCCTCCTGCCCCAATCCCTCTCAGCATCAGGGTCTTTTCCAATGAGTCAACTCTTCGCATGAGGTGGCCAAAATATTGGAGTTTCAACTTCAGCATCAGTCCTTCCAATGAACATCCAGGACTGATCTCCTTTAGGATGGACTGGCTGGATCTCCTTGCAGTCCAAGGAACTCTCAAGAGTATTCTCCAACACCACAGTTCAAAAGCATCAATTCTTCAGCACTCAGCTTTCTTCACAGTCCAACTCTCACATACATGACCACTGGAAAAACCATAGCCTTGACTAGATGGACCTTTGTTTGTTGGAAAAGTAATGTATCTGCTTTTCAATATGCTATCTAGTTTGGTCATAACTTTCCTTCCAAGGAGTAAGCATCTTTTAATTTCACAGCTGCAATCACCATCTGCAGTGATTTTGGGACCCTCCAAAATAAAGTTTGACACTGTTTCCACTGTTTCACAGCATTACCAGGTTTTTAAACATCATTTTAATAAGACTCCTTTATTCATGTACTGGATAGTTCACCTAAATTTCATAGTACAACAGTATTATTTTATTAGCTAAATGCTAAACACTTGACTATTAAGACTTTTCTTTTGACCACCATAGAATATTCAGTTATTGATCAAGTAACTTATTCAAAAGCAGAGACATCACTTTGCCAACTAAGGTCCGTCTAGTTAAGGCTATGGTTTTTCCTGTGGTCATGTATGGATGTGAGTTGGACTTGGAAGAAGACTGAGCGCCAAAGAATTGATGCTCTTGAACTGTGATGTTGGAGAAGACTCTTGAGAGTCCTTGGACTGCAAGGAGATCCAACCAGTCCACTCTGAAGGAGATCAACCCTGGGATTTCTTTGGAAGGAATGATGCTAAAGCTGAAACTCCAGTACTTTGGCCACTTCATGTGAAGAGTTGACTCATTGGAAAAGACTTTGATGCTGGGAGGGATTGGGGGCAGGAGGAGAAGGGGACGACGGAGGATGAGATGGTTGAATGGCATCACCAACTTGACAGACGTGAGTTTGAACAGGCTCCAGGAGCTGGTGATGGACAGGGAAGCCTGGCATGCTGCAGTCCATGGGATAGCAAAGAGTTGGACATGACTGAGCAAATGAATTGAACTGAACAAAATAATAATACTAAACATTTATTGTATTCCCATGAACTAAATATTGGCTTATTGGTTTACTTGTCATGTCATATATCCTCACAAGAATAATCATAAACTGGTCATTGTTATTATTATTGATGGCTCTGTCTTTCTTTGCATTTTCTGGCAGGGTTTAGTAGAGGTGACCACAACCTCCTTTTTGAAGTACTTTTTCATTTAAATTCCAGACACCACTACCTGTTCATTCTATTTCTTCCTTACTAGAACAAGAAAGAAAGAACCTTCCTTTCTGTCTCCCTTTCTTCTTATACTGTTATATTTTGGAATATATGAGGGCTTGCTTATCAAATACTTCTCTAATTTTCAGTCCTTTCCCAAGGTACCTTATGCAGTTTCAGGGATTTAGATTTGTTAGAAATGTAGGTGATTCCATATATTTATCTTAGCATAGATCTTCCATTTTAATTTCAGACTTAAAAATCCAGCAACTTACTCTAATTCTTCACTTAGATAGCTATTCAACCTTTCAAACAGCACTTGTCCAAAATGCAACCATTCATTCCCAACCTTTCACCCTGCTTTTCCAATTCAATAAAGAAACAACTTTATTCTTTCAGTTTATCTTATCACAAAACTTGGAGTCATTTTTCATTACTGTCTTACTTGAACATCCTGATACATTTGGAAATTTTGTGGTCCATAGCTTCTAAATACATTCAGAACTAGTCCACTACCTACCACTTATCTCTACTATTCATCCTAGAATAATTTTCAATTGCTTCTTGCCTGATATCTTCCAGCAGCTTCTTATTCCACCTGCCATTTTCACTGCCAAAATCTATACTCCACACAGCAAGGGTGATCCTTTTAAAATTTTAGCCAGCATTTCCCTGGTGGTGCGGTGGTAAAGAATGTGTTTGCCAATGTAGGAGACATGGATTCGATCCTTTGTCTGGGAAGTGTCCACATGCCACAGGGCAGCTAAGTTGGCACACCACAACTAATGGAAGCCATGCTCTAAAAACCCACACACCACAGCTAAAGGGGTAGCCTCCACTCACCACAACTAGAGGGAGCCTGCACACGCAATGAAGACCCAGTACAGCCAAGAAAAGTCAGTCAAATCATACCATTTTTTTCTGTCCAAATTCTTGACTTTACTCAAAGCAAAAGCTATGCACTTGCCAAGACCTGTAAGGCCTTACAAGCACTCACCTCTCTCTGCCACTCTGAACTCTTTGCATTTATGTTCCTGCTGACTCATTTCTAGCCACAATGCCTACATATTTGCTTCTTGATATTCTAAGCCTCAGTCTTACGTTCCACATAAGCCATTAAGCTGCACAAAAAATAAAATCATAAGAACCTACTGCCAGCTGCATCTTTCATTTTCTATCCAAGTTATCTTAATTTCTTTTCCCCCATAATGCTTAGCACCTTGTGATTTATTGTACATCTGTTTATCTTCTGTTAGCCTTGCCCCCACCACTATGACTACAAGATTCATGGTCTTAAACTCATACTTTTCTGTTCATAGTTCTATCTGTTGAGTTAAGAATGGCATCTGACACCTTAAAGGTGATTGTGGTGAACACTTTTACAGCCTTGAGAACCTGTCCATTCTTTTGTCAGATGGAGAAATAACTATTTCCTAACACTCTGAAGTTAGAGGAAGACATATCACACAATTACTAGTCTCTCAGTCATGTCCAACTCTTTATGACCCCACAGGCTATATAGCACCCTAGGCTCCTCTGTCCATGGAATTCTCCAGGCAAGAATATTGGAGCAGGTAGCCATTTCCTTCTCCAGGAGATCTTTCCAACCCAAAGGACAAACCCAGGTTTCCTGCATTGCAAACAGATTCTTTACTGTCTGATCCACCAGAGAAGCCCAGTCATATTATGTGCTCACATTTTTTGAGCAAGACATATCACATGTTTCCCCCCAAGAAAACCATGAATGAAAATGCTGAATGTTTCTCCTAGGTGGTTGCTTATAATTGTTCACTCTATACTCGTCTGTCCTTTTTTTCCCCTCCTTGCATGAAGTCTTGGAACTCATGTTCATAATGGAGATGCCAAAAGACTGAAGCAGCTTGGAATGGGAGTGTATTCGTGGTGGACAGCTGTTCTGGAAAACTGCCCAAACCCTGAGTGGATTTTCAGGGCAGTGAAGTAAACTAGTGGTACGCAGCCACTGAGAATTAGAGTTTATTACCACAGCATAACCCATCCTGTCTTGACAGGTGTAATAATCAATAAATATGTGTGGAATGAAGGCATAAATGACCCCTATTTTGCAGAGGGGGAAGCAGAGTCACTGTAAAAGTATGTTATTAGCTCAGTATTGTCAAGGGCAACCTGGAGTCAAAGTCAGGCCACGTATAGCATGTAAAACATGCAGCAATCACTTTTAACCAAGAAAGATAAACTGTGTATTTTACAGTTACTTATAATATAAATCAGTGACAAATAAATCATAATCCTATAACTTACTTAAGGCAATGTTGACAGAGACATACTATAGGACAATTATCTGGTATTTTCAAGCCTTTTCTTTGTATGCTTAAGTCATTGGAAAGTACATGTTTAAGCCTTTAGCCTAGCGCCCTAAAGAATAACGAAGTGCTATAAGGTTTAGATAAGTATACATCACTCTGTCTTTACAGGTCAATGCAATACTCATAAGATGGCAGTTACTTGTTTTGTATACCTACTTTATCTATTTTTGAGTGGAATGTGTTGTACATTACTGTTTCTCTTTTAAGGACTTAATAATTCTTACCTGAGGCTAATTCTAGGAAAAGTTTGTATGTGCTAACAAAAATGTTTGCTTTCTTTTAGGAAAAGAAAAAATTAGATAGGACAATATATCTCTAACAACTTTAGCTTTTAGCTCTTGAAGCTAATTTATTATTTAATTATCAAAAAGAAAGCTCTTGGTGGTGTTTATGTTTCTTTTAATTTTATATTCCAGTAGCCTTTTTCTTTATTTCTCTTTTTCTTTCTCCTTTGTTCCTTTAAATCCCTATTTGACTTCCTTTGGACTTCAGTCTACATTTTAAGCACTTGATTTCAAAATGAACAGAATCTTCATTCCAAATGAATTGAAAATTCATTAGAGCTTATCAATGAATTCAGTAAAGTTGCAGGATCTAAAATTAATACACAGATATCTGTTGCATTTCTACATAGAGCAAAAGATCAGAAAGCAAAATTAAAGAAACAATTTCACTTACCATCACTTCAAAAGAATAAAATACCTAGGAATAAAACTGCCTAAGGAGACAAAAGACCTGTACTCTGAAACCTATAAGACACTGAAGAAAGAAAGCAAAGATGACACAGACAGATGGAAAGATGTACCATATTATTGAAATGGAAGAATCGATATTGTCAAAGTGACCATACTACCAAAAGCAATCTATAGATTCAATGCAATCTCTACAAATTACCAATGGCATTTTACAGAACTAGAGCAAAATGATTTTTAAAATTTCTAACGAAACACAAAAGACCCCAAACAGCCAAAGCAACCTTGAAAAAGATCAAAAGAATAAAATACCAGGAATAAAACTGCCTAAGGAGACAAAAGACCTGTACTCTGAAACCTATAAGACACTGAAGAAAGAAAGCAAAGATGACACAGACAGATGGAAAGATGTACCATATTATTGAAATGGAAGAATCGATATTGTCAAAGTGACCATACTACCAAAAGCAATCTATAGATTCAATGCAATCTCTACAAATTACCAATGGCATTTTACAGAACTAGAGCAAAATGATTTTTAAAATTTCTAACGAAACACAAAAGACCCCAAACAGCCAAAGCAACCTTGAAAAAGAAAAAAAGAGCTGGATGAATCACTCTCCCTACTTCAGACTATCCACAAACTTATAGTCATTAAAACCATATGGTAGTGGCACAAAAACAAAAATATCAATGAATGAACAGGATAGAAACCCTAGAAATAAACCCACATACTAGTGACCAATTAATCTATGTCAAAGAAGCTAAGACCACACAAAGAAGAAAAGATTCTTCAGTATATGGCTCTAGAAAACCGAACATGTGCATGCTTAATCAATTAGTCATGGCTGACTCTGTGACTCCCATGGCTCCTCTGTTCTTAGAAATTTCAAGGCAAGAATACTGGAGCCGGTTGCCAAACTGAACTGCTACAAGCAAAAAGTGAAATTTGAACATTCTTTCACACCATATAAAAAAATAAACTAAAATTGAATTAGAGATCTAAATGCAAGATCAGATGATATAAAACTCTTAGCGGAAAATGTAGGTAGAACACTTTTTGAATTGTAGCAATATATTTTATCAAGCTATCTCTTAGTGTAATGGAAAGAAAAATAAAATTAATAAATTGGACCTATTAAATTCAAAATCTTTTGCACAGAAAAGAAAACTATGAATAAAATAAAAAGACAATCTACAGAATGAGAGAAAATATTTGAAAACAATGCAACTGATGAGGGATTAATCTCCAATATTTACAAACATCTCATCTAGTTTAATATTAAAAAATCAACAAATAAATAAGTGGAAAACCTAAATAGATGTTTCTCCAAAAATATATACAGTTGGCTAAGAGTAACATGAAAAGACACCCAACATCATTAATTATAAATTCAAATCAAAACTACCATGAGTTATCACCTCATGCCAGTCAGAATGGCCATTATCAAAAAGTCAGTCAACAATAAATACTGAAGAGGGTGTGGAGAAAAGGGAACCTTTCTACATTGTTGGTAGGAAAGTAAATTGGTATATCCACTATAGAGAATAGTATGGAGGTTATTTGAAAACTAAAAATAGAACTACCAATTATCTAGCAATCCCACACCTGGGCATATATCCAGACTAACACATTGTTCAAAATGATACAAGCATCCCAGTGTTCAAGGCCGAGCTGTTTACAATACGCTAAGACATGGAAGCAATCTAAATGTTCACTGACAGATAGATGCATGGCTAAAGACATAATACATATATGCAATGCAATATTACTCAGCCAGTAAAGAGAATGAAATAATGCCATTTGCAGCAACATGGATGGACCTGGAGAATACCATACCAAGTGAAGTAAGTCAGGCAGAGAAAGAAATACTGTATATCACTCATATGGAGAATTTAATTTTAAAAATGACAACAAATGAACTTACCTCCAAAGCAGAATCGACTCACAGATTTAGAGAATGAAACTATGTTTACCAGGGAGGAAGGATGAGAGTAAGGAACAGATTGGAAGTTTGGGACTGACATAAACACACTGTTACATTTAAAATAGGCAACGAACAAAGACTTAATGTAAAGCACAAGGAACTCTGCTCAATATTCTTTAATAAACTTAATGAGAAAAGAATATTTAAAAGAATAGATATATGTATATGTATAACTGAATCACTACTATACAGGTCAGTAAAGTAGCTCAGTAGTGTCTGACTCTTTGGAACCCCATGAATCGCAGCACGCCAGGCCTCCCTGTCCATCACAAACTGCCAGAGTTCACTCAGACTCTTGTCCGTCAAGTCCGTGATGCCATCCAGCCATCTCATCCTCTGTCATCCCCTTTTCCTCCTGTCCCCAATCCCTCCCAGCATCAGAGTATTTTCCAATGAGTCAGCACTTCACATGAGGTGGCTAAAGTACTGGAATTTCAGCTTTAGCATCATTCCTTCCAAAGAAATCCCAGGGTTGATCTCCTTCAGAATGGACTGGTTGGATCTCCTTGCAGTCCAAGGGACTCTCAAGAGTCTTCTCCAACACTACAGTTCAAAAACATCAATTCTTCAGAGCTCAGCCTTCCTCACAGTCCAACTCTCACATCCATACATGACCACTAGAAAAACCATAGCCTTGACTAGACGGACCTCAGTTGGCAAAGTAATGTCTCTGCTTTTGAATATGCTATCTAGGTTGGTCATAATTTTCTTCCAAGGAATAAGCATCTTTTAATTTCATGGTTGCAGTCACCATCTTCAATAATTTTGGAGCCCCCCCAAAATAAAGTCTGACAGTGTTTCCACTGTTTCCCCATCTATTTCCCATGAAGTAATGGGATTGGATGCCATGATCTTCATTTTCTGAAAGTTGAGCTTCAAGCCAACTTTTTCACTTTCCTCTTTCACTTTCATCAAGAGGCTTTTTAGTTCCTCTTCACTTTCTGCCATAAGCATGGTGTCATGTGCACATCTGAGGTTATTGATATTTCTCCCAGCCATCTTCATTCCAGCTTGTGTTTCTTCCCAGCCCAGTGTTTTTCATGATGTACTCTGCATATAAGTTAAATAAATAGGGTGACAATATACAGCCTTGATGGGCTCCCTTCCCTATTTGGAATCAGTCTGTTGTTCCATGTCCAGTTGTAACTGTTGCTTACTGACCTGCATACATATTTCGCAAGAGGCAGGTCAGGTGGTCTGATATTCCCATCTCTTTCAGAATTTTCCACATTTTCTTGTGATCTACACAGTCAAAGTCTTTGCCATAGTCAATAAAGCAGAAGTAGATGTTTTTCTGGAACTCTCTTGCTTTTTCCATGATCCAGCAGATGTTGGCGATTTGATCTCTGGTTCCTCTGCCTTTTCTAAAACCAGCTTGAACCTCAGGGAGTTCACGGTTCACGTATTGCTGAAGCCTGGCTTGCAGAATTTTGAGCATTACTTTACTAGCATGTGAGATGAGTGCAATTGTGCAGTAGTTTGAGCATTCCTTGGCATTGGCTTTCTTTGGGATTGGAATGAAAACTGACTTTTTCCAGTTCTGCAGCCACTGCTGAGTTTTCCAAATTTGCTGGCATACTGAGTGTAGCACTTTCACAGCATCATCTTTCAGAATTTGAAACAGCTCCACTGGAATTCCATCACCTCCACTAGCTTTGTTCGTAGTGATGCTTTCTAAGGCCCACTTGACTTCACATTCCAAGATGTCTGGCTCTAGATTAGTGATAACATCATCATGAGTATCCGGGTCTTGAATATCTTTTTTGTACAGTACTTCCGTGTATTCTTACCACCTCTTCTTAATATCTTCTGCTTCTGTTAGGTCCATACCATTTCTGTCCTTTATTGAGCCCATCTTTGCATGAAATGTTCCCTTGATATCTCTGATTTTCTTGAAGAGATCTCTAGTCTTTCCCATTCTCTTCTTTTCCTCTATTTCTTTGCATTGATCGCTGAAGAAGGCTTTCTTATCTCTACTTGCTATTCTTTGGAACATTGCATTCAGATGCTTATATCTTTCCTTTCTACTTTGCTTTTCACCTCTCTTCTTTGCTTTTCACCTCTCTTCTTTTCACAGCTATTTGTAAGGCCTCCCCAGATAGCCATTTTGCTTTTTTCATTTCTTTTCCATGGAGATGGTCTTGATCCCTTTCTCCTGTACAATATCATGAGGCTCCCTGCTGCTGAACCTCTCTGCTTAGAGTCCACTTTCTAGTATACTAAGTGCTCCTCCTCCCACATCCCACCAAGGCAGGACTGGAAACCTACGGTCTGGAGGAAGTTAACAATAACAGCAACAAATCTCCTATTTCTTTGAGGAAGGGAATGTGGGTTAATGACTCGGGCTCTGACAAAATTCCAAGATTTTTCTTTTGGAGAAGTATCAGCCTCATTCCCTAAGGCTGTTGGATTTCTCCATTTTGAAACCTATAGGAAGCATCCTTCAAAATACTCTTCTCCCTGTTGGAAAAGCAGCAAGGAGTCAAGGTGTGGAGTTAAGTCAGGCAGCAAGGGTCAGGAAAGGCGTCGGTAAGGAGATACCTCTGTCCAAGGTAAGGTTCAGCAGCTGCGCTATGCTGGAGCAGCCGTGCAGAGATACCCCACACTCAAGGTAAGAGAAACCCACTGAAACCATACTCACAGAAAACTAGGCAATCTAATCACTACTGTACACTTGGAACTAAAACAACATTATTAGTCTACTATATTCAATATAAAATTAAATAAATAAAAATGTTGATTTAAGTAATTTTTTATTGGTGAATGCTGGAAAATTCAAGTAATCAACACTGCAGTTTTTTTCCTTTATAAACTGAAACATAGTCATTCTGTAAATTTAGAGAAGTGAATAGAAGGAAATAAAAAATGAACAATATTTTATAATCCAAAGATAGTGTTATAATTTAACATTTTATTTTTACC
>SJYC01063800.1:0-17642 GCA_006408675.1 Madoqua kirkii
TACACATCTATATTTTATTTGCCTCATGTGAATATCGAATAATTAGAAAACACAAAATAGTGGGAAAGAGAAATATTTTATATTATTAAGCTCTTCCATATTGCTCTACTCTATGGCATTTAAAGACTTTTAAACTATCTGTTCATATTATCACTCTCATTTTAACAGAATTAACTTCTTTGAAGAAGTATGGGGATAAAGATTTCATTTTTCACTTTTACAAAGTAATTGCTATCAATCTCTCATTGTGTTGATTTTTATCAACTTGTGAATATTTTTTTATGTTAAAACATGTTTAAGTTGAAGTGTAGTTGATTTATGATGTTTTGTTACTTTCTGGTGTATAGCAAAATGAGTTTATCAGCCTGCTAAAGCCCAACATCATAAAATGTCTATTAGCTAAAATTTTATTAAACCATTGACCATTTTATAATCAATTGTAAAACAGTCTGCTTAAACATATACTTTTGTAATAACACTAATCTCATAATATAATAAACCACCTATGTTGTATGAACATAGTCTATTTATTCATGAAGTGAAAGTGAAAGTGTTAGTCTCTCAGCCGTGTCCAACTCTTTGCCATCCCATGGACTGTAGCCTGCCAGGCTCCACTGTCTACAAAATTCACCAGGCAAGAATACTAGAGTGGGTTGCCATTTTCCATATACGTCTACAAAAAACTTTTATTTTCATACATGCAGAAGATGTACAGACATTGTTTTAGAGATTTGACTCAACATTTCCTATATTCATCCTAATTTTTTTAATTTACTAGTATATATACTTTTAAACTTATGTAATAATTACCCTTAGTCTTTTGGTAAAAATCCCCAATCATCTTCTTATTGAATGAACCACTTTGGTAGATCCCTTGAAAATACTCATACATATAATATTCCTTGAAATTTACGAGTTCATCAGTTCTGTTTGTGTGGAGTTGATCACTTGGTGACAGTTTGGCTGGATATAAACTCCTAACATGACAGCTGACTATCTCATAAATACAACTTCACTCTATTTTTTTTTTTTTTTACAATCAGTGTTGCAGAAGTATATTTATGATGTTTTGTTACTTTCTGGTGTATAGCAAAATGAGTTTATCAGCCTGCTAAAGCCCAACATCATAAAATGTCTATTAGCTAAAATTTTATTAAACCATTGACCATTTTATAATCAATTGTAAAACAGTCTGCTTAAACATATACTTTTGTAATAACACTAATCTCATAATATAATAAACCACCTATGTTGTATGAACATAGTCTATTTATTCATGAAGTGAAAGTGAAAGTGTTAGTCTCTCAGCCGTGTCCAACTCTTTGCCATCCCATGGACTGTAGCCTGCCAGGCTCCACTGTCTACAAAATTCACCAGGCAAGAATACTAGAGTGGGTTGCCATTTTCCATATACGTCTACAAAAAACTTTTATTTTCATACATGCAGAAGATGTACAGACATTGTTTTAGAGATTTGACTCAACATTTCCTATATTCATCCTAATTTTTTTAATTTACTAGTATATATACTTTTAAACTTATGTAATAATTACCCTTAGTCTTTTGGTAAAAATCCCCAATCATCTTCTTATTGAATGAACCACTTTGGTAGATCCCTTGAAAATACTCATACATATAATATTCCTTGAAATTTACGAGTTCATCAGTTCTGTTTGTGTGGAGTTGATCACTTGGTGACAGTTTGGCTGGATATAAACTCCTAACATGACAGCTGACTATCTCATAAATACAACTTCACTCTTTTTTTTTTTTTACAATCAGTGTTGCAGAAGTATTTGACATCAAATATTTGAAGATTGATTTTCTTTCCTTTGTAAGTGACTTAGTCTTTCTGCTAGAGGAACTGGAGAGTTTTTTTCTTTGAAACCTAATATTACTGAAGCTGGAGAAGGAAATGGCAACCCACTCCAATACTCTTGCCTGGAGAATCCCATGGAGTGAGGAGCCTGGTAGGCTACAGTCCATGGGGTCGCAAAGAGTCGGACACAACTGAGCGACTTCACTTTCACTTTCATTTTCATTACTGAAGTATTTCTCAAGTTGTCTAGCAATTTTCTCAATTGAAAGGTCTACTGTCCCTATATGTACATTGTCTATTCAGGAACATAAATGCTCTTATTCAGGAAACAACATGTTTTACATTTTGGGAGGCATTTTACTTATCTTTTTTCTTTTTCTCAGCTCTCTGCAGTTTGATCTTTTAACTCTCTTATGATCAATTAGTCTACTTTGGCTCATTATATTCTATATTTTAAAATTTATTCAGCCTTTAATTTCTTTGAAAGTTTTACAGTTTCACATTTTCTGATTACTTGTATATCTTCTTTGTTTTTCATTTATAATTTTATTATTATATAATGATATCATTATAATACAATATTTATGCTATATTATTTTATGTTCTATTTGTAGTGTATTATAATTATGTATTATACAAATAATATGGAGAAGGGGATGACCGAGGATGAGATGGCTGGATGGCATCACTGACTCAATGGACGCAAGTTTGAGTGAACTCTGGGAGTCGGTGATGGACAGGGAGGCCTGGCATGCTGCAATTCATGGGGTCACAAAGAGTCAGACACGACTGAATGAATGAACTGAACTGAACTGATAAGTATAATTTTAATACTTTAATCATTTCTTTCACATGCTTTTCACATATAATTATTAGTCAATTCATTTTATTTCATGACAATTTCAGAGTCTGCAACCTCAAATAGAAAACAGTATACCTCTCTCTCTCTTGTTCTCTCCTTCTCTCTTTCTCTCTTCCTTTCCCTCTCTCCTGTTGTCTTGCTTTCACTGGCTTGGAATGCTTCCATGATCACCTAAAGAAGCTTGCTATACCCCTGGAAGGTGGGAAATCATACAGAAGAGAACCAAGGTAGCCACATTAAGAACCCAGAGATCAAGCAAATATGTTCATGTGGCTATCCAAGACAATCCAGCTCAAGTTGATATTACAACTGATCCAAATTGCAGGACCAAGATCAGCCAGAACCATGTGATACACAGAGGAAGCATCCTAGATCAGTCCTGTTCAAGCTGCTAATCTACAGAATTATGAACATGTGCAATGTTATTGACTTAAGCCACTAAGTTTTAGTCTAGTCTGTTATGCAACAAAATTAACTTCTATAATGCACATTTATATTTGTCTAAAAAAAATGAGGAAAAAGGCCCATAAGTTTTATAGTGGGTAATTAAAGGAAGAAGAAATTATCCCATGTCTATGTAAAGCAGAAATTATTAAACTGTTTTTTAAAGTAGTATGTCAGAAGAGCATGGCCATTTTCACACTTTTCTCTGTGTAGACGTGCTCAAACAGTGGGGCCCTCCTTTTTCCACCAATATACTCATCCTGCCCAGAGGACAAGTTATTTGAAGAATAAATGAGTCTGCTCAGCAGATAATTTCCATTTTCAGCTTTGAAGTTAGCTAACTTGTAGCAGCAGTCCCTGTGTCATCTGCATACCGGAGGCAGAATCCGCCCCTGTGAGGAGAAAGAGAGCGGAAGTGGGAAGACCTGCTCTGGTCAAGACCCTAGAACAGTGATGGTAGTTTTGCCTAAGGGAGTAGTTTTCTATAGAAAAGCCATGTCTAAGTATAACAAAAACGGTAATGATTTGGCTCCTCAATTGCAACTTGTTTTGTTTTTCAATTAGTTCAGAAATATGTGTTACTTTCTTACACACATTGTACAATAATATAATAAAGTGAAAATTGTATAGTTTGAAAATATATTTTATAAATTAATGCTTTTATTATGAAAATTAGTGGTGCCCTAGAGGGCAAAATGATATGCTGTTTTGTTAAATGAACTTTTAAAATATATCTCTGTAGGTCTTCATTAATTTTCCCTCTGAAATGTTCAGTGGCCAGGACAAATATCTAAGGAGAGGATCCATTTACTCACATTCTTTAAATATCTGAAGAAGTTAATATTTAGACAAAATAGTAGATGAAATAAGTGTTTATTCAACTCGGCTGTATTTTAGACTCCCCTGGAAAGTACGTGATCCAGAGTGACCTAAGTGTAATTGATCTTTTAGATTGGTCACGTCACCCTTTGACTTTGGTTACTATATAAAGCTGCAGACTTTCCCAAAATATTTTTGTATCATCACATTTCAGTTATTTTAGAAAAGGATGCTGTGTCCAGCCAAACTAAATGGACATACTTGAGTTTACAAAAGCATTCTGTACATGACCTTTAAGTCACCTGGAAGAAAGCTCAAAGCACCTTTGACTACCTAATCACATTATAAACCACTGAATTTCACTTCTTTCCCAGAAGCAAAAATACATAATAACCATATTCTGAAATAGCTAATCTCTCCATAGACTTAGATGTTCTATAGAACAAATCCTGTCCCCCTCCCAACCATCACCACATGTATATCTGTATTCTATAAAAGCTGAATTAGCAGTTCACTCAATGTCTTCCCTGTTGACACCGAATGACTCAGTAACCACAATAGCAGTAGATGATTTTGGGAAAATGTCTTATGTCTTTGAATAGGGTTACTCGATTTACAAAATAATGTAATCATCTATTGTAATCAAGCCAGGTAGCCATTTAGCCCATCTTTAAATAACCACTTCTAGAAAAATAAATATTTTGGCATCAAACCAGCGTTAGCAAACACCAATTGTGTGACCCTGCAATGACCAACTCCAAAGTCTCAGACTTGAAAAGACAGTAACTTAAAATAGAATAAGAGAACAGCCAGCTGGAAACCAATACAGCTCAGTGTATAGGATGAATCTACCAAGGCGGCAGGAGATATACCTGTGGGCTGAAAGATCACTACAGTAGGTTAGGGCAACACCTTGCAAAGTCTAGCGTGAGCCCCTCATGCACTGCACACGTTCAGAATGAAATCTGGTTTAGCAAAGGAACGGGGCAAGTGCATTGCTAGTATACTGTTCACTTAAGGGCAAATATTCACTTAGGGTAATTAGCTTGAATAGTGAGATTTTAATCATTTCATTCTCAACATAAATATTTGGCTAATCGATATGAAAGGTATTTATTTTCTCTATAGTTGGCTCTGCTTCCCAGCATTAGTACTGTGTGACAGATGGCTGATGTCATCCCTGCTTGGAAGAACTCAGTTGGCAATATTAGCACGGCATATTTCTGGGGACTCGTGATATGAGATGAGATAATGAAAAATAAAAGGGTCCAAAAGGGAATTCCCCAAAGCAAGTATCTTTATATGATTTATACTGTAACTTCCTGGTTCATCATAAAGAAATGTATAGGCCAGTTAATTAATATTTTACTTAAACATATCCTGGCAAGTATTAGAAATACTTTTGAACATATTTTTTTGAACACTGGTAGTTAGCAATATCATCAGTCCATTGGTTGTTTCTATTTTCTTTGTCCTCATCTTTGTTCGGTATACACAGATAGAACAGTCTTAGTGCTAGCAACCTGGGCTCACACTGAATACCAACAGTTATGGCAAGGAAACAGATGGGTAGAGTTTGCTGTGTCAGATGTAGTCTTTTATGAAATTCTCATCTGATAAGTCAAAAATGAATGTATTTTATGAAACTCTCATCTGATAAGTCAAAAATGAAAGTATTTTATGAAATTATCATCTGATAAGTCAAAACTGACCTTTCCACTTGGCCCTATGTCCTGCAATTTGCTGTTGTTGACAGAGGGTCAATAATGATACTCTTCCTTCAGTACTGCCTTTCTCTCACACTGCCTGATGCCACTAAGTGACCTCTGTTAAAACCTGTGGTTCTGGAAAGGAAGAAGACGATGGGGGTAAAATTTCCGATGTATAGTGGGGAGACTAGAGGAGGGAAAGAGCTACAAACTTGTCTTTTAGTGGAAGAATGAATAACCTTTGAATAACAATAAAGCACTGACCACATTCTCGACACTTCACATAAGTTGACTTATGTTATGTGCTGAACAACTAGTGAGGTAGTAGTCAATAATATTCCTGTAAGGAAACTGAGGCTCAGAATTCTTCAGTCACTTGTTTAGGTCTCAGACCTGGTTTGTGATGGATCTGACTTCAAACAGAGGCAGTTTGGCTTCAGAGTCTGTGCTCTAATTACTAGGCTAGAGACAAGAAAGCTGACTCCATCTTTGAATGGAAGGCCAGAGTAGTAATTGTTGTCATCCGACTTGAATACTTGATTTTAGGCCTTACAGGAGAGTAGAGGGCTTCCCTGGTGGCTCAGATGGTAAAGAATCCTCCTGCAATGCAGGAGACCTAGGTTCAATCTCTGAGTCCAGAAGACCCCTGGGAGAAGGGAATGGTGAGCCACTCCAGTCTTCTTGCTTGGGAAAATCCCACAGACAGAGGAGCCTGGTGGGCTACAGTCCATGAGGTCGCAAACAGTCGGACATGACTGAGAGACTGACACACACACACAGAAGATTATAACCTCTTTGAAGAAAGGGGTTATGCTTTATTATTTTTCTCTCTCTTTTGTTCTCTCTATAGTACAGTACACTACCT
The DNA here is from genome assembly GCA_006408675.1 of Madoqua kirkii. Classification (NCBI taxonomy): domain Eukaryota; kingdom Metazoa; phylum Chordata; class Mammalia; order Artiodactyla; family Bovidae; genus Madoqua; species Madoqua kirkii. The sequence goes on from SJYC01063800.1 coordinate 6,519, forward strand.
TAAAAAACACACATACAATAACTATAATAGAAATGGAGAAATAAATCTCTGAGTCCAGAAGACCCCTGGGAGAAGGGAATGGTGAGCCACTCCAGTCTTCTTGCTTGGGAAAATCCCACAGACAGAGGAGCCTGGTGGGCTACAGTCCATGAGGTCGCAAACAGTCGGACATGACTGAGAGACTGACACACACACACAGAAGATTATAACCTCTTTGAAGAAAGGGGTTATGCTTTATTATTTTTCTCTCTCTTTTGTTCTCTCTATAGTACAGTACACTACCTTAAAAAACACACATACAATAACTATAATAGAAATGGAGAAATTTTATAGATCTGAAGGAAATTTAAAATTTTTTAATAACATACAGCTATGTTTAGGTGAAAGTAAAGGATGAAAATAACAAGATAATATTTCCTTTTATAATAAGATCATTTTTTTGTAAGGGATTATTATTCCATTGATGCCTACACATACCTTGCATACAATTGTAATCTGTTTGTGCTGTTAACAGTATTTTTGAGAGGATTGTTAATTTGATTTTGACAAGTTTCCTATATTTAAGACTAGACTGCTACTAGTAATTCCTTTCCTGAAGATCCATGTAATCAAGTAGAGGATCAATGTTTCTTTTCTTTCTTCATTATTTTATAGCTCCAATCACTTAGGTATCTCTGAGTTATTCCATTTTTTACTATTATTTCAATTCCTCACTAAGAATATCCTAAGTAAAATATTCATTCTCATTCATTAAGGAAGAAGTAAGGTAATTTTCTAAATAGTTTCCAACTATTTAGTTGCTTAATGGCAACTGCATAATGTAAAACTATGATCTCAAATATTTGTGTTTAAAATATCTTTTTCAGATACCATAGGGATCTATTATTAAAAGTTTAATCTCAGTTTAAAAGCTAAAAATCATTATACACATACACACACTCTCTAATAAAAAATACTACACTGCTGTTCAGTCGCTAAGTCGTGTCTGACTCTTTGTGACCCCATGACTGCGGTACCCGAGGCTTCTCTGTCTTTTACTATCTCCCAGAGTTTGCTCAAACTCATGTCCACTGAGTCAGTGATAGTGTTAAAGTGAGGTATTTAGCAGATGCAACATAAAGATGACTAATACTTTGAGACCGATGACTATCTTTCATATTTAGCTCTGTGTACCAGAGGAAATGTCCAAATAAAATGTGACCCTGACACTTAACAGAAAGTGTTTTATTAATTTTCTAGCTTTGTATAGGGACTAAAGTGAGATTATTCAAATGGTATTATTAAGGAATAAGGAAAGTTTCTTTATTATCTGAAAAACATTATATCCAACAAATTATTATTAGCCCAGGATACTTATAAGATCTATGTCAGCTTTGACCATTAATTACAGCAGCAAATTTGAAACAAATCAGCCTTATAATGGCTGCAGAAATGTGCTGCCTTTTGCATTGCTGGTGTTCACTGTGCGTGGCTGACAGCCCCAACCCCTGCAATGGAGAAATGGAGACTGACAGGAAAACGGGGAAACCAGCTTAACGGTGCTGTGTGTTTCTTCTCTAAGGATGATTAAATAATCATAAGAACTTCTCTACGGGCTAATCTGCTATATTTTCCAGATTTTCACCTTGGGGACATATTGTCCCTTGTCACTGAAACCTCGGGGACAGAAGGGAACGCCACAGGGTGGCACAACAGGAAGCTGAGACACTGATGAAACAGTGTTCAGTTAATGAAGGCATGGCCCATGGCCTCCGCTGCTCTGCCATATGTTTGAAGAAATGCTAATGACTACAATTCAAATACCTTTTTCATCTTAACTATATGTAAATGTGTTTATAAATGCTCTCTTATAAATATACGATCACATTTTTAAAAGCCAAGTGCTAATGTTGCTTTCAACATCTATAATACACAATAATTAAAACTTAAGCAATTCTGCTTAATTATACCTTATGGGAAACTGTACAGTAATTTATAGAAATTAAGCAGAAAAACAAAGATCAACAGAAATAAAGCAGCAGTTGAACACTGAATAATAAATTACTTTAATCATTAATTTACAGCAGCAAAATCATTGTAAGTAAGAGACTTCAATCTTAATTCTAAACAGCTGACTTGTGAAAAAGAAGGTGTTAGAAATTTGGGTATTTCTTGCAAGAGCACAGCTTGAACCAATGGTGTCATTGTCTATGTCTACACTATTTGTTTCAATGCTGCCCCTCCGAAATCAAGCAGCAATTTGGGGTTGAAACTTTTCATTACCATAGCTCTGATATGAATCGCTCTCCTGCCCATTTTCCTATATTTACCCTTCACATTATAGATGATTATTTACTAGAATGTTGTCCCTTTAGGACTAACCCATTCTTCAGTTACCCATCCTTCAAAAAGGCTGTTTATTTAAAAGAACCAGTTAGCAATTAGCTTGGGATGTATTGTACATTATACCCTTTTTTAAAAGCTATTCTGAGGGCTCACTTGATTAAATCTATGACAGCTCAGCTAACTGCATTCTAATTTTCAAAAATGGCACATTTTCCCAGAAATACTCCTTCTCAACACTAAACACTCCTGCTCAACACTAAAAATGCTCAGCTTTATGAATGATATTTCCATTTAATTAATGAAAGCAATATATATGTATATATTCATAGAAATAAAAACTCAAGTTTGAATAGTCATCATTTTAAAATGTTTCAATAGAAATATTTATTGTCATTTGTTTTAAGATCTAAAAAATATTTAAACTTTTCTTCACTGCATTTCTCTCTTTTCTTTTATTGATAGAAGTACTTTTTAAATGTTTAGTTGATTAATTCTTTTATCTTTAAAAGCTGCTGAATTTCTATCATTCTTATAACTTCCCCCACATGGAGGTCTTGAAAGTATCCCTTAATTTTATTCTAGTGCTTTATAGTTTCTATTTTAATAGTGATAGGCAATACATTTGGAATTTTTCAAAAAATATGATGAAAGTTAGAGATTTAATTTTATATTCTTTTAAGTAAAAAACGAAAGCAATATATATGTATATATTCATAGAAATAAAAATCTCAAGTTTGAATAGCCATCATTTTAAAATGTTTCAATAGAAATATTTATTGTCATTTGTTTTAAGATCTAAAAAATATTTAAACTTTTCTTCACTGCATTTCTCTCTTTTCTTTTATTGATAGAAGTACTTTTTAAATGTTTAGTTGATTAATTCTTTTATCTTTAAAAGCTGCTGAATTTCTATCATTCTTATAACTTCCCCCACATGGAGGTCTTGAAAGTATCCCTTAATTTTATTCTAGTGCTTTATAGTTTCTATTTTAATAGTGATAGGCAATACATTTGGAATTTTTCAAAAAATATGATGAAAGTTAGAGATTTAATTTTATATTCTTTTAAGTAAATAGTGTTTCAGTACCATTTATTCCATGCATAAATCACTAGATTTATCTGCAAGGCTCATCATATATTAATTCCCATACATACATGTATCTGTTTCAGAATTATCTGTCCTGCTTCTCTTGTCTGTTATTTGTCTTCTAATATTACACTTTTAATTTCAGAAGCTTTATAATTTAATACATAGCATAACAGTCCCTTATTCTTTCCTCTTTTTTTTATCCCAAGTTTCCCAATATTTTCCTTATATAACTTATAGAATTTTTGATCCTGATCCACACCTGCCTTCCCCACAATATCATGCTTGGTTAAAAATATAGGTACAATACTATGAATGAGAAAAAATATATCACCTTGAGTTGAAGATCTGTCCCAGAAGCTAGATAATTAGAGATAAAAATATACCTGTGCTATGTTTCCTAAACCCCAACACTCTGACTTCAGCTAAGAGGTAATTATGATTTTGAAGTTTGTATTTATCATTCCCTTTATTTAGTGTACAGTATACATAAATAATGCATATCTATTTGGGAGAATATGTAAAATGGTATCATGTTAGTCCCCTTTACTTGTTCTTATCAACATTATGTATCTAAGGTTAATCTTTGTGATTTCATGTACATAGAGTTTATTAATTTCTACTGTTATATATCATTTCGTTATGGGAATGTGCCTCAGCTTATTTTTCCATTTATTTTGGCAAACATTTCAGATATTTTTTATGATTTTTTATTATGACCAGGATTGCTATTAACATTTTAAACATATTCTGGTACACAAATGCAAAAATTTCTCTAAGCCAAATATCCGTTGGTGGATTTGTGCAATCATAGTATGTCATTATTCAACTTTACAAAACAATACTATATTGCTTCTTAAGAATTTGGCACCAAATAACCATGCATTTCTATTGTGTCTATATGGGTGCCTATGTGTTTGTGTAATGCTTGTTGTTTTACTGTAATATTTTGACTATGCCTTAAATTACTTCACTTTTATTCCACAAGATACACTGATTAGAAACTTTGTCCCACCCGATTTAAAAGAAATTTCAATCACTACTATCATTGAAAAAATTATTTAATATCTGTAAACATTTCTTCAAGAAATGTATAAGGAATGGAACCTATTGCTAAAATGAAATAAAATAAATAGTTCAGGGAAAAATTGAGCACATAGTCTGAAACAGAAAATGCTCAGTAAATGCCAAGTGCTTATTTCAGTTGTTGTTGTTATTACATAGTGAATATAATTTCTGAGCCTGTTTTGTTCAATGATTTGAGGGAAGCAAATCATTTGTATCAGTTTGACTATATGAACATTGGAGAAGGGAAAAGATTTACATAAATAATTTTTAATCTAGACAACTCCACAGCTCATTCTCCAGTGGAAATTTAAAAAATCAATTATCCAGATATTTTAGCTATGCATACTCAACCACAAAATATTGCTATAATATTTATCTGAATGTTTAAGAATTGTGTTAACAAATTTGGTTAAGTTTTCTAATTCCTCCTAAAGTCTATTTTCTTAACACACCAAAAATATTTACCTTATTAGGAAGACAAAAAAAATCGAGGTGGAGATGACTAATGCATGCTAAAAAATAAAAGAAAATAGTTAAGCAATTTTCTCAGTGCAGGAAAAAGAATGAATGATGAAAAGCCATTAGGCTGATCTAGAAAATAAAGGTCAACGGTGCTTCTCTAAATGGGTTTGACCACAAATTTATCAGGATGTATTTGAAAACAAGCTGATACATTTTTGTCCCTCCAGAGGAATATCATACATGGATATATCCCCCTTATCAGTTCTCCTTTGCTTTAGGTATGAACTAAGGAATTCTGATTATCCAGGGCCACCCTGTACTTTTTCTAGCAAAGGCCTCTTAGTAAAGATATGCCACATGGGCAAGACAAAAGGTGACGAAGGGCAAATTCTTCTTTCTTCATTGAAGATAATTAGAGGGTGGAATACATTCAAAGACATAATGTTTGCAATTCATTTCCCAGACAAGACTCACAGGAAAGAAATATGAAAGGATCAGTGATAGAAGTGGACATTGTTTACTGGTAAATCATTTGCATAATGTTTACATATGAATATATTACTTATGAGTATGTACTTTTCTCATATTATTTTTCTTAATGAATTTGATTTTTTTGTTTTTTAACTACAAGGGTCAGTGTCTCTCTTTCTCCTTCTGTCTGGTATTGTTCCGGGTTGTAATAGATTCTATCAATTTATTTTTCTCCTTATGGCCACTTAGAGAAGGGAAAATGATACATTTGTCCTGAGGTTTGTTAAAATGGCTTAATGATGCAAAGCATATGGAAATGCTTCCAAACAGTGTGTAATAGCAGGTTAAGGAAGTGAAAGCTATCTTGAAGTTTGATGGCTTACTAGGGAAAAATTGATGATTGGGAAAGTTGGAGGTTTAAGGGGAGATAATTAAATAATTTACATATGTGACCTGGAAACTTAATACCTGCTCCTTGGGCCTCAGGGAAGATCTATAATTCTCTTTTTTGAGAAAAATAATCTTCCTTATGGTTCATATTCTGCCTGGTGAACCACACAAGTGCTTCCTTCACTGTGAAATGAAACCTGAAAATATTTCAGCACAGAATGAACGAAGCAGAGATTTTGGGAATGGGATTCTCTCTTTGCATGGAAATAGAATTCATGTAAGAACTTGAAATGCCAATGAAAAATTACTCAAAATTCCCAATAATTAAATACAGATTGCACAGAGTGAATGAGAGAAAACTAGGATGTCACATAGGGGAATATTACTTGCTGGTAAATAATCTTCCTTATGGTTCATATTCTGCCTGGTGAACCACACAAGTGCTTCCTTCACTGTGAAATGAAACCTGAAAATATTTCAGCACAGAATGAACGAAGCAGAGATTTTGGGAATGGGATTCTCTCTTTGCATGGAAATAGAATTCATGTAAGAACTTGAAATGCCAATGAAAAATTACTCAAAATTCCCAATAATTAAATACAGATTGCACAGAGTGAATGAGAGAAAACTAGGATGTCACATAGGGGAATATTACTTGCTGGTCCTGAAACTGACCATATAAGAAATGAGTCTTCCTCAGTCAAACTTCTACCTGGAAAAAATGTTGCCATCTTCCCATTAATTTCCCCTCCCCACAGGCCCTCTCCTTTTAACTCTTAGCCTTCCTTTCCACATATGATCCGTACTTCAGCAGTTAGCAAAACTCCAGCCTCTTTCACTGGGGACTTCAGTTTTCAGAACATGTCATAATTGAAAGCTCTCTCTGTTTTGGAGAAGGGAAAATTTGAAGTCCAAGGTAGAATAAACATGGAAGCAATCTGGGTTTTTTTTTGCATAATAAATTTTAGTTATGCCTCATTTATTAAAAAGTAAACAAAAAACTCCCCAAACACAAAACAGACATTTTTTGCTAAGAGGTAACCTCTGCCAAAAGTCTTCCCTAAGTTTACATAAGAAATGATAAACTACTCCAGCTGCACTGACTCACTATTAACTCTTGGAGTACATTAGACTGAAGGGCTGAAATCCATATTCATTTTGCTAAGTCCTCTGTTTCACTCAACTGTTTAAAAATTGGGCCTTCTCTTTAAATAAGTGATTGACTTCAGTTATTTTAATTAATTGTGAATTCAAGTTTCTTTGATGAAATGAGGATGAAATTAAAACAAGAGCATTTTTTAAATAAACGGTCTGTTTTTTGATTTAGCTAAGTCTATGCATTTTTTATTGTTTTCTAAAATACTGCCAAAAAACTTATGCTTCATAAGCATATGTATATTGTTATATAGAATATTTTATGTATATAAAATCATTTATGAGGTACAATGTACCAAGTGTTCTAAACCACATGAGCCAAACATTTTAATAGGACTATATACCAATCTTGAACTTAAAAACTTGGAATACTAGGGAAGAGCCCAAATATTATTAGCCCAAATTTTATCTCTGTGTTACAGTTTCTAATGTGTTGGTCAACATATTCATTCAGATTTTTCCATAAGATGTTATACAAAAATCTGAATGGAATTTTTGGCCAAGTCACTATTTTTAGAGCATTCCACAGTCTTCCCAGGTGGACTCAGTGGTAAAGAATCTGCCTATCAGTGCAGGAGACGCATGTTCAATTCCCTGGATTGAGAAGAAAATCCCAACTGAGGTTGCCGTTGAGGAGGACACGGCAACCCACTCCAGTGTCCTTGCCTAGAAAATCCCATGGGGAGAGGAGCCTGGTGGGTTACAGTCCCTTGGGTTGCAAAGAGTTGGACACAAGTCAGTATACACACATGCACTGAACAGATATGTTTCAACATAGTGATATCTTAACATAGAATGGTAGGACACAGGCCCCGCACATCAAACAGTGGACCATGTTTGAGGGAAGGTAATGAATGATCAGTCAGCAGAACTAGCCAGTAGAAAAGTGTTGATTATCAAGTAAGTTTTAAGAAAATATTATAAGGTTCTATACTAGACACATTGAATGTCCATGTATATACCTGTAGCTGATTCATGTCAATGAATGGCAAAACCATTACAGTATTGTAAAATATAATAAAGTTTTAAATTAATTAAAAAAAAAAGAAACTGAAAAAAAAACCATAGGGAATTCTACTATTCTTTTCAAAATGAAAGTAATAAGATATATACCAACTATTTTTTAAGCTTCATCATTTTAACAAGTGAGTTAAGAGTCAGAGACACATACACAGAGAGTAAAAGGTAAAAATAGGCTTAAACACAAGTCTTCTGTCAACTATATGAGTATCATTAGTGGTATTTCTTACTCATTAATGAGTCACAAGAGACTACCTTTTCATTTCAAACAATGGGTATAAATGTTGCTGAATATGGCCCAGTCAGAGCTTGATATTGTTAGAAACTGTAAGAAACAAACTACATAGTTGGTTATCTAGAAAAACAAACTACAAAGATCAATCTTAATGTCATTATTTCCTTATTTCTGAGTTTTGCTTTCCTCCTATGTAAATGTGGGAATTTGAATGCTGACTTTTAGTCTTTCTTCTAATTAAAATTTTAAAGTTGCAAAATAAAAGGACCAAAATTTAACATCTTTAGTTGATAGCTGTATTGCAATGTGTATGCTTAGTCATTCAGTCGTGTCCAACTCTTTGTGACCCTAAAGTCTGCCAACCAGACTTCTCTGCCCATGGGGCTTCTTCAGGCAAGAATACGGGAATGGGTTGCCATGCCCTCCTTCAGGGGATCTTCCCAAGCTGGGAATTAAGTGCAAGTTTCCCTCAATGCAGGCGGATTCTTTATCATCTGAGCCACCAGGGAAGCCCAAGAATACTGGAATGGGTAGCCCGTCCCTTCTCCAGGGGATCTTCCCATCCCAGAAATCAAACCACGGTCTCCTGCATTACAGGTGGATTTTTTACCAGCTTAGCTACCAGGGAAGCCCAGCTGTTATTACAGATCCCCTTATTTGATGCATTATAGGCAGTTTTGGTTTTCTGTACTGATAGGTTATTTTTCTTCCATCCAACTTGATTGCAAAATTCTGACAATTAGTTGGGCAGTATGCCACCATCAATCTCTGTATACATGTATATGCGTGTTTTATTTTACATTTGTAAGGTAGTATAAATAACCATATACCATAATGAACCACATGCCAAAACTATAAGAATTTTTTTCTGTAACTGAAACTAATTTCTTACAAATCCTAACTATGCCACAGGGCTGAAATTCAGTTTCGACACACTTATAGGCCCCCCATATTTCCTCTAAGGATTACTTTGAGGTCGGTGAAAAGTCATTTAGTGTCAAGCCACTGGGATGGACTCCTTGGCCTGGGTCGGTCACCTGTAACTACTGGCCCTGATCTAAGTCCTTGCTCCAGTGGGGGCTTCACACATAGGCACTGGCTACATTAGCACTTATATTCTTCTAGATCTAATTTTCTCTCAGCTTGCACCTACATTTTATCATCTGAGTCAAATAAGTTCCTGTGTGATATTGCATCAACAGCTCCTTGATCCTGTATCATGAGGGCCCATATGATACTCTTCAAGGCATAAATATTATTTCTCTGCTCTCATGCCATGTTTGGAACAGGGCAAACTACCTGTGGCTGTGTCAGGCCCGTCTGCCTATACATAGCAGGTGATCTTTGTTGCTCTGATGTCTTGATAATTTGAAGGACTATCCTTAGAAAATCAAAGACCAAATCATCTTGGCACTAAGATCTATTGCTATTTGTTTTTATTTTTATTTTTTGGAGTAGAATTTATTTACAGGGCTTCCCTGGTAGCTCAGAGTGTAAAGAATCTCCTTGCAATGAGGGAAAACTGGGTTCCATCCCCAGACTGGAAATGTCTCCTGGAAAAGGAAAAGGCAATCCACTCCAGTATTCTTGCCTGGAGAATTCCATGGACACAGGAGCCTGGTGGGCTATAGTTCATGGGGTCACAAAAAGTCAGACACGATTGAGCAGCTATCATACACTGATTTACAATATTGTGTTAGTTTCTGCTGTACAATGAAGTGAATCGGCTATATGTATACTGATATCCTGGAGTAGGAAACGACAACCCACTCTAGTATCCTTGCCTAGAAAATCCCACAGACAGAGGAGTGGGCTACACAGTCCATGGGATCACAAAGAGTTGGACACAACTGAAGTGACTTAGCACTCACACATACATATATCCCCTCCATCTTGAAACTTCGCCCCAACCCAGGCCACACCCAAGTACCAAAACGAGCTCCCTGTGCTGTACAGCAGGGTCCTATTAACTATCTATTTCACACATGGTTTGGTTTTGTTAGCTGCTCAGTCATGTCCAATTCTTTGAGACCCCATGGACTGTAGCCCACCAGGCTCCTCTGTCCATGGGCTTCTCCAGGCAAGAATACTGGAGTGGGTTGACGTTCCCTTCTCCATCACACATGGTAGTAGAGATATAAATTATAAAAACCCAGGTAGGTGGTTTTTATATTATAACTCATATCCCTACTACATAATGCATTGGATCCAAGCCCACTTTAGTCATGGATTTAATATTCATTCTGTATGACTGTATTTCCTCCACCCATTTTTGACTAATTTTTATCTAAGCTGGTATCTGAGTTACCTCATTTTCTTGGTGTTTTGAGTACCCCTTGAGCAGGAGTGGGGGGTGTTTAGGCTGGCCATTAACAACCAGGAGCACTTTTAGTATTTTAATCTCTAACAATATATTTCATTGTCAGTGCATGTCTCAATCTAGCTTCCTAAATTAGAAAAACAAAAAGGATTCATAAAAGACAATAAAGTTAATGTTTTGAAATTCTACCCTACCTTGTCCATATTTATCTATTTTAAAATGAGGAAAGAAAAGTTGGCCAAACTGGATCTCCCCAGTTTACTAATCATTTGCAGCTTCATACCAATAAAAAAGAAAAAAGTTATCAATTTTCTCAACCTATGGGCTATTATACATTATTCAGTTTACCTTGTGACACTTACAGTTCAAATGTCATAAATGTGAGGATTTGGAATGATCTTGTCAAAACACTATATAAGATTCTCTTTGGAGAAAGGATTATTAAAGAAATATACCTAGAATAATCATCCTGAAAAGGAACATCAGTTCAGTTCAGTCGCTCAGTAGTGTCCGACTCTTTGCGACCCCATGAATCGCAGCACTCCAGGCCTCCATTGTCTATCACCAACTCCTAGAGTTCACTCAGACTTG
>SJYC01063805.1:0-25240 GCA_006408675.1 Madoqua kirkii
TTATCTTGTTATCATTGCTGTTGCTACAATTTTCCTCCTGGAACAAAGACTGTTTGCTTTTTCTATTCATGTGAGTAAGCACTCCAAGTTCATGTTCTCAGAAAGCAGAGACAAGGAAGCAAAGAAATAGAGTTAGGAGATGGGAGAGGAAAAACGTAAACGGTAAAGAAAGAAGAAAATCATAGGAATATCCTTAGATCATCAGTAATTTCCTCAGGAGTCAACTCTACCAAGAATATAATGTGCCTTATCACCTGGAAAATAATATATTTTCTGTTTCCATGAGAAATTATATGGGGCCTCCAAAAGCACTAATTTCTAGTAGCATCTGTCCTAAGATGTGAAACTTGCTTCATAAAGTTCAAGACCTAAAATTTTGTGTAGTTGATCAATAATTCATTTCAGTTCACAAAACCACTCTGCAATAATGACCCGGGAATTGTCTTCTCTTCATGCAGAGACTTTTAATACGTGGATTACATTTTATGACCAATAACTCATTAATCTTTGCAATAACCATAGTCAGTTAAACATTATTATCCCACATTGTAGGTAAAGTGATTGAGGGGAGTTTTTGACTTGCTGAAGGTCAAACTGAAATCAGAATAAGAAGTCAGATGAAGTATGTGAATGTGATTCCCTGACTCTAAATCCTAACTCATGACATTACTTAGAAAAGGACAACATTTTTATTTTTAAATTATTTTTTGCCCCCTTAAAACCTGCCCTTATTAGATAGTTATAGCTAAAATGTCATCATGTCATAGTAATAAACTTTTAATTGGGAAATCAGAACAAGAGGCTTCAATACTGAACATCATTGCAAAGTAAAGTTCTATTTTTTTCCATGAGTTTTACATTTTAAAACAGCAACCATAATAAATGAGGGTTTATATTAAAACTTACAGAAATCAGTTTAACTTCATTGTTTTCTTAAAATTACTGACTAGGTACTAGAGAATATCTATGTGGGGAGATACTAAGATAAATGGGAAGTATGACAGAGAAATGCCTTTGAACTGTGGTGCTGGAGAAGACTCTTCAAAGTCCCTTGGACAGAAAGGAAATCAAATGAGTCAATCTTAAGGGAAACCAATCCTGAATATTCATCAAAAGGACTGTTGTTTAAGCTGAAGCTCTAGTATTTTGGTCATCTGAAACGTACAGCTGACTCCTTGGAAAAGACCCTCATGCTGGGAAAGATAAAGGGCAGAAGAAGAGGGTGTCAGAGGATGAGAAGGCTGTATGGCATCACTGACGCCATGAACATGAACTTGGGCAAACTCTGGGAGATGGTGAGGGACAGGGAAGCCCAGCAAGCTGTGGTCCATAAGGTCACAAAGAATTGGACACAACTGGGCGGCTGAACAACAACATGACAGAGAAATAGTAGTAGAGAGGTGGAGAAAGGGGAAAAAGAAACGAAAAAAATGTCATGAGTTTCTTTCAAACCTTAAAAAAAAACTGTGGAAAAGTTTCTCTCACTGATGAAATGAGCTCTTTACATATAAATGATATTGTAATAACAGAACTCCTGGGTGGAAAAGAGTTCCTTCTCCTGCTGGCAAAAATTAAAATAATCACAGATGGCTAATGATCAAAAATACTGACTGACAGCTCTGAAGTATAAGACAGAGTGTATTCTCAGAGGAGTGAGAACACTCTGAGTTTCTGGAGCCAACACTCAAAGTTGATTTTAAAAAATCTATAAAACTTTTTTCCCACTGGATATTCACATACAGGGAGCTCTTCTGTTTTGGAAAGTGCCACATAGATCCCTGAGCTGGGAAAATCACCTGGAGAAAGGGATGGCAATCCACTCCAGTTTTCTTGCCTGGAGAATCCCATGGACAGAGGAGCCTGGTGGGCTCAAGTTCATAGAACCATAAAGAGTCAGATACCAATGAAGTGACTTAGCACGCACGCACACACATATAGTCCCAGATACCTCTTTCAAGGAAGTTAATGGAAGTTTTTGTGATTACATTAGCATTTGGGGATAAAAATGCAAAGAACTTAAGGGGAGCACATAGTGCTTTCCAAAATGGTATGAAAAACCTTTATAATTCAGGCATCAGGAAATATAGGTAGGAAAAAAAGGAGCCTATGCACAGCTGAATCACCTAAGTCTTTATAAAAAATGCCAAACAATTTTAATAATAACAATAACTAATTGTTATTAAAGATTCATTACGTATCTAAAACTCTTTGAGACATGTTACTTATTCATCTCATTTAGTTTTAACAAATAGCCATGTGAAACATCATTATTCACTTGTTTTCGACAAGGAAACAAACTATATAAATGTTTAAAAACATGACCAAGTTCACACTATTGCATGTGCATAGTCAAAGAGGGGCTCAGACTAGCTTTCTAGGTATTGCTTAATTCTAATACAGCTATTACATTACACTATTAGGATTTAAATTTAAGAGCATCCATAATGAGATGAACAATGAAATGTCACATTCTATTCAACTTTAAAAATATTTAAAGACCATTTGATCTCACAACTACTCAATAAAGCAAGTATGATATTACTAATGGTTAATTATATAATTATTAATTATAGGATTAATTAATCATGTTTATTCACTTACTTAAAAATCAAAAGATAAGTAATATATTACATACCAAGAAGTTCTAGTTTTTGGAAATCCAAATATGTATGACAGAATCCCTGCTTTTTTAATATTTATATTCTATATGGAGACATACATGGTATGTATGTATCATGCTTCTGCTGCTAAGTCTCTTCAGTTGTGTCCGACTCTGTGCGACCCCATAGACGGCAGCCCACCAGGCGCCCCCGTCCCTGGGATTCTCCAGGCAAGAACACTGGAGTGGGTTGCCATTTCCTTCTCCAGTGCGTGAAAGTGAAGTCGCTCAGTCATGTCCGACTCTTCACCACCCCATGTACTGCTGCCTACCAGGCTCCTCCGTCCATGGGTAAATGGGTGATTCATTTAAGATGTGTGTGCTAAGGGCTACAAGTGCCAAATGGAGAGAGTAATCCTTTCTACCTAGGGCACAGTTATCAAAGAATGCAGTGTCACATACAAGGAGGGATAAAGTAAGGACATCTGATGTAGAAAAACATTTTGAGAAATGTGTAGAACTTTGCTACAGAGGAGGTTGAAAAGGCATTATCTGGGTGCCCAAAATAGTTCTACACATGCTAAACATGTTTTGGAGTTAATAATCCTATCATATTTCTGTATCTGGCTTGGAAATTATAAATATTCAAATCCCTTTGTAAGTACAGTCACATTGCTAACAAAACAAATGCTGTGGAATTTCATAAGCAGACATCCTTTTTGAAGTAGTTTTTTTAAAGGGCCGTTTCAAATCTTTGGGTGGCAAAGAATATTTGGAGGAAGAGGAACTGTTCTTAGCACTGGCTAAAAGAAATGCAAGTAAATAGCCATTTACATGGTTTCTTTTTGATATTCCTGCCAGAATTGCTTATAATGTGTGATTTCTTCATTTGGATGTTTCTTATTCTGACTAAAACATTTCCAAGTCAATTCACTGTACTTCACAATACACTGAAATGAGTAAAAGTATTAAAAGCATGCCTGAGGCAACAGAAACTTTGAGGTTCATTTCCATTTTGTCAAGTATATTTGATGAATGATGTGACAAAGGAATCCTAATTAAGGCTGAAATCCTGAATACTAAATAAATGAGAAGTGCCACTACATTCATCTTCCACAGTGACAATACTGACACTTCTGCTTCTCTTTAGCCTAGCCCTTGACTTTTGGGGAAACCTTTTTCTGTATATTTTCTTCCTCTATCATTTTTTGAGAGTAGATCACGAGTATCCTACCTAGATCTAGTAAAGCCAAAAATCTGAAAATCTGCCTTTGTTCTTTCTTCTCACTTACTCATCTGTAGCAAAAGCAAATATTTTATTTTACACTTATTCTCAAAAATGCCTTCGTTTCTACTATGGCAATCACTGTTTCTTCTTACAATATCTGAAGGGAAAATTATAAAATGAACATTTTAACTTCTAAGAAATAAAATATAAAACAGCTGGAGTAGTAGCACAAGTTAGCTATTTCATGATATCATACTCACTGTTACTAGTAGTATTATTACTACTGTTATTATGAGTCAACAAATAATGGTTAAAATTTATTTATTTGTCACTCACTGGAGAATCATTGACAATT
The DNA here is from genome assembly GCA_006408675.1 of Madoqua kirkii. NCBI lineage: Eukaryota > Metazoa > Chordata > Mammalia > Artiodactyla > Bovidae > Madoqua > Madoqua kirkii. The sequence goes on from SJYC01063805.1 coordinate 4,183, forward strand.
ACTTGTTATTTATGTAACTCTAGTAGGTTGATTTTAAACCACCCCTGCCAATAATGATTATTATTACTACTGTTATTATGAGTCAACAAATAATGGTTAAAATTTATTTATTTGTCACTCACTGGAGAATCATAGGCAATTACTTGATATTTATGTAACTCTAGTAGGTTGATTTTAAACCACCCCTGCCAATAATGACAGAAAACCCATTAGCCTTGATGTTTTGATTGAATTCTATCCATTTTATTTTGAATATTCTCATCAGAAATGAGATTGTCTCCCAAGATAATTTAGTCTAGAGAAATGAAAACCTACATTCACAAAAGCAACAAATGCAAATACTTATAGCTCCTATGTTCGTAATTATAATCATTAAATGCTGGATTGAACACCAATGTCCTTCAAAAAGTGAATGGATACACAAATGGTGACCCATCTATACAATGAGATGCTTTTCAACATTACACGAGACGAGATTTTATGAAAATTTGATTCATTTCAAACTAGTACAAATTCAACTATAAGCCCTGATATTTGATTCAGTTACTGTAATATTTATGTTTTGACAACGTGACTATATTATTCTTCTCTTACAAATGTAAATTTTTAGACATCTCCTATATACATGATCTAATTGCACTTGTTGCATTGAAATGACTGTAACTGTGAAATACCCTGTATTTCAAAGCTAATCCCTTCTGCCAAAAGAAGAAAAGATGTAATGTATCTATTCATCATTCTAATGTAGATTACATTTTGAAATGATAATATTTGAAATTCAACAAAAATGTTACACAACTCTCCAAAAAGATATTGTCTCTATTTTTCTGTTCTGTTTATTTTGGTGAGGCTCTGATTTTGAACTTATATAACTTTCATGAAATAAATCTGAAGGCTCTCCAGCTTTGTCACTGTTGTTTAGTCATTATGTCATGTCCGACTCTTTGTAACGCCCATGGAATAGAGCCCACCACACACCTCTGCCCTGAAGTAGTTGTCCTTCAAAATTAAAACAGAGTGTGAAATTCATCTGACCCTAGTGCCCTGCACCAATTTGTATTGTGGCAATAGATTCATTCAGATTTTTAGAATGAATGAAGAAGATCATTGTTCTAATAGAACTGTGGTAATAGAATCATTTCAGATTCTTGTTAGGTCAATATTGAACATTTGCATTTAAATGGAAAACCAGATGTTTCTCATGATTTTCAAATTGCCAAGGGTTTGCAGGTAATATTCAAACATAATTCTTTAAAGTTCTTCTGTATTAGAAGCGTTTGCTCTTACATTCCAAATTTCTTGTTTTTCATCTCTCTCTCCTTGTTTAAAGCCATTCTCAAGAAGTGTTTATTTTGTTCATCCTTTCAAATACCAGCCTTTGAATTTAGTCATTATTTCTGTTTTATTTATTGACTTAGCGAACACATAGCATTTATTTTGCACTAAGAACTGCTTTAAGCACATTACCAACATTGTTCAGTCACAGTCCTGTCCAACTCTTTGCTATCCCACAGACTACAGCATGACAGACTTCCCAGTTTTTTAGTATTTCCCAGAGTTTGTTCAAACTCATATCCATAGAGTCAGTGGTGCCATCCAACCATCTCATCCTCTGTCGCTCCCTTCTCCTCCTGCCCTCCATCTTTTCCAGCATCAGGATCTTTTCCAATGAGTCTGCTCTTTGCATCAGATGGACTAATTATTAGAGTTTCAGCTTCAGCATCAGTCGTTTCAATGAATGTTCAGGGTTGGTTTCTTTTGGATTGACTGGCTTGATCTCCTTGCAGTCCAAGGGACTCTCAAGAGTCTCCTGCAGCACAGTTTGAAAGCATCAATTCTTTGGGGTTCAGCCTTCTTTAGGGTCCAACTCTGATCATCTGTACATGACTGCTGGTAAAGCCATAGCTTTGACTATGTGGATCTTAGTTGGCAAAGAGAGGTTTCTACTTTTTAAGATGCTGTCTAGGTTTCTCATAGCTTTTTTCCCAAGGAGCAAGTGTATTTTAATTTCTTTGCTGTAGTCACCATCTGCAGTGATTACAAATATTAACTCCTTTATATCTTTATAATAATTTCATGAGATACTATTATTATCTTCATTTTATTTGTAAGGAAACAAAGGCACTGGTCCTTTTGTATTCCGCTATTAGTGTCATGCTTTTCTATTACTGATTTCCACCAAAAGCAATGTCTAAATGCTCTGTAGGCTCTGAGATACTTTTTTCTACCCACACCCCTCTGCACCACTAATTTCATTACACTGTCTTCAGTTGCTGTCTTTTACTTTAATTTGTTTCAGTTCAGTTGCTCAGTTGTGTCCGACTCTTTGCAACCCCGTGAATCGCAGCACACCAGGCCTCCCTGTCCATCACCAACTCCCGGAGTTCACTCAGACTCACATCCATCGAGTCCGTGATGCCATCCAGCCATCTCATCCTCGGTCGTCCCCTTCTCCTCCTGCCCCTAATCCCTCCCAGCATCAGAGTCTTTTCCAGTGAGTCAACTCTTCGCATGAGGTGGCCAGAGTACTGGAGTTAATTTGTTTACTAACTTTTAAAAATTCTACAAATACAATATTAAGGTCCAAAATGATGATTTCATGTTTTCTTTGGCCCTTAAGTTCATTTATTGTCTATCCAAGTTTTCCTGTGTCTCTTCCAGTTGGCTCTCTGTGAAAGCTGAATTTCCTCTCAAGCTACCAAGTTCCTTATTTGTGCTGTTATTTTTTGTTGCTTTTGATGTTGTCACTGCTCTTGGCTTCTGAGAAATTGAGTAATATTAAGTGGGAACAGCCTGTATGGGATATCTCTCAAAAGATGAAAGGATATGGGTTCCATGACCCTTTAGCAGTTGCCTGCGGTCCTTGATCCCTAGCCTACCCTAGCTGGAGACCTACCTGCCCGGTCCCTATGTTCCTTTCACTATCCAGTCTTGGCAACGGGGAACCTAGATTTTTTCATGCAGGGCCGATATATATCCAAGCTGTGTGTTGTGTGTGTGAGACAAGGATTTTTTGGATTTGGTGTCCTCAAACCTTTCAGGATCTACTTCCTCTCTTAATATATTTTGATCCTAACACTGGAGCTTCTCAGACTTCCTGGGTCATGCTAAGAGTAAAGAACCTGCCTGCCAACGCAGGATACATAAGAGGCATGGGTTCAGTCCCTGGATTGGGAAGATATCCTGGAGGAGGGCATGGCAACCCAGCTAGTATTCTTGCCTCAAAGAGTCCCATGGACAGAGGAGCCTGGCAGGATACAGTTCATAGCATCGCACAGAGTTGAACATGACTGAAGTGACTTAGCACACACAAAACTGGGACTTCTATAGACCACGGTCTCTAGACTTTTCTCTATAAAGTAAAAAACAAACAAACCCTCCATATTCAACACCATTGATTTCTAGGATGATCATGCATTTCAGGTTGACTAGGTCCACTGGTTCAGTAGTGGTAGACATCAGATAAGGGAGAACAGAAAACACATTCAAAACAGGCTGCGTATTCCAAAATCCTTCTTCTCTTTTTAATACATCTTAGAAGACACATCATAAATATGTATTTGTAATATTATGAATCCAAAAGATCACAATACCAACAAAAACTAGAAAGTGGTAAGAGGGTGGAGAGTAAAAGAGCACTAATTTCCTTCTTTTGAATGAGAGAGAATCAATAAATATAAAATTACTCATGATATTGATAATTAAAGAAATATGACAGAAAACATGTTTTAAGTGTAAAGGAAAACACTACCAGAATTAAAAATAAAATGTGGATATTCAAATGTCTGAATACAAATTTAAAAACAAAAATTTTCAGGAAATATTTATCAGTCATTAGTCCCCTGGTAATGATTGCTAAATATTTCATGAAAATGTTTTGTTTTTAAATTTGTATTCAGACATTTGAAGAGTCGGACACAATGGAGTGACTTCACTTTCACTTTTCACTTTCATGCATTGGAGAAGGAAATGGCAACCCACTCCAGCGTTCTTGCCTGGAGAATCCCCGGGACAGAGGAGCCTGTTGGGCTGTTACTTTTTTCTACCCACACCCCTCTGCACCACTAATTTCATTACACTGTCTTCAGTTGCTGTCTTTTACTTTAATTTGTTTCAGTTCAGTTGCTCAGTTGTGTCCGACTCTTTGCAACCCCGTGAATCGCAGCACACCAGGCCTCCCTGTCCATCACCAACTCCCGGAGTTCACTCAGACTCACATCCATCGAGTCCGTGATGCCATCCAGCCATCTCATCCTCGGTCGTCCCCTTCTCCTCCTGCCCCTAATCCCTCCCAGCATCAGAGTCTTTTCCAGTGAGTCAACTCTTCGCATGAGGTGGCCAGAGTACTGGAGTTAATTTGTTTACTAACTTTTAAAAATTCTACAAATACAATATTAAGGTCCAAAATGATGATTTCATGTTTTCTTTGGCCCTTAAGTTCATTTATTGTCTATCCAAGTTTTCCTGTGTCTCTTCCAGTTGGCTCTCTGTGAAAGCTGAATTTCCTCTCAAGCTACCAAGTTCCTTATTTGTGCTGTTATTTTTTGTTGCTTTTGATGTTGTCACTGCTCTTGGCTTCTGAGAAATTGAGTAATATTAAGTGGGAACAGCCTGTATGGGATATCTCTCAAAAGATGAAAGGATATGGGTTCCATGACCCTTTAGCAGTTGCCTGCGGTCCTTGATCCCTAGCCTACCCTAGCTGGAGACCTACCTGCCCGGTCCCTATGTTCCTTTCACTATCCAGTCTTGGCAACGGGGAACCTAGATTTTTTCATGCAGGGCCGATATATATCCAAGCTGTGTGTTGTGTGTGTGAGACAAGGATTTTTTGGATTTGGTGTCCTCAAACCTTTCAGGATCTACTTCCTCTCTTAATATATTTTGATCCTAACACTGGAGCTTCTCAGACTTCCTGGGTCATGCTAAGAGTAAAGAACCTGCCTGCCAACGCAGGATACATAAGAGGCATGGGTTCAGTCCCTGGATTGGGAAGATATCCTGGAGGAGGGCATGGCAACCCAGCTAGTATTCTTGCCTCAAAGAGTCCCATGGACAGAGGAGCCTGGCAGGATACAGTTCATAGCATCGCACAGAGTTGAACATGACTGAAGTGACTTAGCACACACAAAACTGGGACTTCTATAGACCACGGTCTCTAGACTTTTCTCTATAAAGTAAAAAACAAACAAACCCTCCATATTCAACACCATTGATTTCTAGGATGATCATGCATTTCAAGTTGACTAGGTCCACTGGTTCAGTAGTGGTAGACATCAGATAAGGGAGAACAGAAAACACATTCAAAACAGGCTGCCGTATTCCAAAATCCTTCTTCTCTTTTTAATACATCTTAGAAGACACATCATAAATATGTATTTGTAATATTATGAATCCAAAAGACCACAATACCAACAAAAACTAGAAAGTGGTAAGAGGGTGGAGAGTAAAAGAGCACTAATTTCCTTCTTTTGAATGAGAGAGAATCAATAAATATAAAATTACTCATGATATTGATAATTAAAGAAATATGACAGAAAACATGTTTTAAGTGTAAAGGAAAACACTACCAGAATTAAAAATAAAATGTGGATATTCAAATGTCTGAATACAAATTTAAAAACAAAAATTTTCAGGAAATATTTATCAGTCATTAGTCCCCTGGTAATGATTGCTAAATATTTCATGAAAATGTTTTGTTTTTAAATTTGTATTCAGACATTTGAAGAGTCGGACACAATGGAGTGACTTCACTTTCACTTTTCACTTTCATGCATTGGAGAAGGAAATGGCAACCCACTCCAGCGTTCTTGCCTGGAGAATCCCCGGGACAGAGGAGCCTGTTGGGCTGCTGTCTATGGGGTCTCATAGAGTCGGACACGACTGATGCGACTTGGCAGCAGCAGCAGCAGCAGCAGTCCTTGGTATGGTACGAGTACGCAAGGGAAGTAGGAATTATAATGGCCGAGTGGTTAAGGTATTGGACTTAAGATCCAATGGATTTATATCCTCATTGGTTTGAACCCCACTTCTGGTACAACGGGTCCTGCTTTATGATTTCCCTGGTGGCTCAGATGGTAAAGGATCTGTCTACAATGCGAGAGATCAGAGTTCAGTCCCTGGGTTGGGAAGATCTCCTGGAGAAGGAAATGGCAACCCACTCCAGTATTCTTGCCTGGAAAATTCCATGGACGGTGGAACCTGGCAGGCTACAGTCCATGGGGTCACAAAGAGTCGGACACTACTGAGCAAGTTCCCCAGTCATAAGCAATTATTATGGATTTGACTTTTTCTTCTTTTTATCATGCCCCTGCCAACACTGTCATTCCTAGACTTAACTGAATATCGTATTCCCAACACAGTATTTTCATTTTTTGGGCTATGATGAAGGAACAGACTTTACAATAAAAGAAAGAGAAAACGGAGTGCTAAGATAAAGGAAGAGACACAGAAGCAAATTAGGCTTAAATAAGGATATAAGCTCTCATGTTTTAAAGCCATTAATAGTTTGAATTGCTGAAACTATAAGCTAAGCAAATCAGAATAGTTATATACCCTTTGTGATATTTCATTAATTGGATTATTTCATACGGCAGTTGTACACATGAATAGAAGAATATAAGGATTTATAAGAATACAAGGAGCACTATACTAGATACATCAGTCAGTTATAAGAAAGTTCACTTCAAGAGAAACAGGACAAACAGGCCTGCCACAATCTCTCAGAGATCAACTTCCTCATTTCACCCTGAACTTCCCATGCAATTTGGATGAGCAGTGAGTATTTGGCACAAAAGAAGTCAACCCACAGGCAAGCTCACTAACCATGCTGAGGTCTGAAGCAAACAAACAACAACTGAAAAACTGAGAATAGTGACTGCCTAAATCAATCAGAATGCTTATTTCAGAAAAGTGTTAGCCCTATAACACTAGTAGAAATAGAAGTAGAAGTAGGAAAACTTGTATCGACAGAGATTATTATGAAGGTATGATAGGCTAAGGCTGAAAATCCCTTTTTATTAATTATATAGGTTATGGAACCCTAAAGTGAAGAGTCACACTTCTGAAATCTGAGAATTGCCTTAAATGCTGAATGACCATCTGTAAGCTCCTTCTATAGTATACTTCTTGTATTTCGGTAACTAGATTTCTTTATCTAATGTTAATAAACTTTCTCCATTATTTGAAGAAAATAAATCTCTCTTTCATTCGATCTAAATTAAAATACAATGTAAAAACTGTAACAAGGAAGTAGAAAAATGAACTTCCCTGGTGGTCCAGTGGTTAGGAATCTGCCTGCCAGTGCAGGGGACATGGGTTTGATCCCTGGTCGAGGAAGATCCCAGATGCCATGGAGCAACTAACCTCGTATACCACCGCTACTGAGCCCGGCTCTGCAACAAGAGAAGCCGCTGCAGGGGGAAGCCTGTGCGCTGCCGCAGAGAGTATCGCCCACCTGCTGCCACTCGAGAAAGCCTGCGCTCAGCCCTGAAGCCCAGTGCAATCAAAGTCACTACATGCATGAACATTAAAGACAGACAAGGAATTATAAAAATGGAAATAAATATGTCAGAGTCAAGAGAAGACTGACACAGTATATTAATAAATGTAAGTGGGTTAACCACTTGAATCAGAGGTAATAGTTCCCCAAAACTAAACTGAGTTGAGTCCTTATGCACTGTTAGTAATGAATTAACTGTGTTAGGTGAACTGTGGACCCACACGGTGTTTTAAAATTCAGCTCCCAATAATGTATAGAGCCAAAATCAGCATTGAGAGACAGGCAGTAAGAAGAAGAGAGTATGGCACAAAGATACAAGGAGCTGGCAAAAACTGTTTTGAGCAAAATCAGTGGACTCTTAAAGAATCACACATGAGAAGGTGCTGCAAAATAGTAGCTACGGCCCTAAATCAAAGACCAAATTTCTCTTCCCTGTTGTTGTTTTCATGCAGGCTCAGGCATGTCTGACTTTTTGTGACCGCATGGACTGTAGCCTGCCAGGCTCCTCTGTCCATGGGATTTCCCAGGCAAGAATATTGGAATGGGTTGCCATTTCCTTTTCTAGGGAGTCTTCCTAGCCCAGGGATTAAATCCACTTCTCTTGCAACTCCTGCATTAGCAAGGGGGTTCTTTACCAGTTGAGCCATGAAGGAAGCCCCAGAAGAAGCTAGTCCTAGCAAAGAATGGTTGTTGGGTACATGTGAGACCAAGCAGGATCCTGCAGGGCCCTCCAGGGTACAAAAACTCCTCTTTGTCTCCTGTGTTTTGTTTGTAAGGGGAAAAAGGGGGGTTTAGGCTCCTGCTGCTGCTGCTAAGTCACTCCAGTCATGCCTGACTCTGTGTGACCTCATAGATGGCAGCCCACCAGGCTCCCCCGTCCCTGGGATTCTCCAGGCAAGAACACTGGAGTGGCTGCCATTTCCTTCTCCAATGCACGAAAGTGAAAAGTCAAAGTGAAGTCACTCAGTCATGTCCGACTCTCAGCGACCCCATGGACTGCAGCCTACCAGGCTCCTAAGTCTCCTCAAGTCTTCCAAAGAATAGACTCACAGTTAGTGAATAGGGAAACAGAGTACAGGATTCTTAGTTCCTCCTGTATGAATATAGATAATAATCTGATGAATATCTTTGAGTTGCTCTACAGAAACCAGGACCCTCATTCAGGTAGAAGATGGTGACTGCATGCTGACCACAGCATGCTGACGCCAGACTGGTTGGAATCAGAAGGTTGAAATTCCAAAAATATCACGTTGTTACCTCACCATCAACCAACCAGAAGGGCCGTGAGCTGATCATATATCCTGAGACTTTCTCCCCTAACACTGTCCTTAAAAACCCTTGCCTGAAACCCATCCAAGGAGTTCAGACCATTTGAGTATGAGCTGCCTGCTCTCCTTGCTTAGTCCTTGCAACAAATCCTTCTTGGCTCCAAACACCAGTGTTTCAGTTTGACCCCATCATGCATCAGGGACATGTGAACTTGGGCTCAATAACACAATAAGCAGTCACTGGTTTTTTTGAGCATACAAGTTGTCTCTTGTGATGCTTTTGAATTGTGATACTGGAAAAGACTCTTGAGAATCCCTTTGAGAACACAGAGAACAAATCAGTCAATCCTAAAAGAAATCAACTCTGAATATCCACTGGAAGGACTGATGCTGAAGCTGAAGCTCCAATAATTTGGCTACCTGATGCAGAGTCAACTCATTATAAAAGACTCTGATACTAGGAAAGATTGAGGGCAGGAGAAGGGGGTAACAGAGGATGAAATGTTTGGATGGCATAAGTGACTCAATGGACATGAGCTTTAGTAAACTTCAGAAGAAAATGAAAGAAAGGACGCCTGGTGTTCTGCAGTTCATGGGTTCTCAGAAAGTCAGACAAGGCTTAGTGATTGAACAACAAAAACACATATACACACAAAATAGTTATCAATATGAGCAAAATATTTCTAAACATATCAAAAAGAAGTAATGAGAAATTTTAATTCAAAGAGAAATGAAACAGTTTACAATTACTTCTAGCTCTGGGTTCAATCCCTTGGTTGGGGACATCCCCTGGAGAAGGAAATGGCAACCCACTCCAGTATTCTTGCCTGGAGAATTCCATGGACAGAGGAGCCTGGTGGGCTATAGTTTATGTGATTGCAAGGAGTCAGACACAAATGAGCGACTGACACTTTCACTTCATGTTTCAAAATGCATTTCACATTTGTTTCTCCTCTCTTTTCCCTCTTTGAATGTGTGTATAGATGAAGGTAATGATGGTTAAAAAAAAAAAAGACTAGCATAAGAAAACATTTCCCAATTAATCCATTATCTAGTTTTGACTATTGCTGGGGAGATAGGAAAAGAAAGAGAGGGAGAGGAGGAAACAGAAAGAGGGGGCAAGGAGAACATCTCAATACTTTTCTAGGTGGATAAAATATTTACAAGATTAGGGAGCTTTTTAGCTTTGACTATACAGATGTTTGTCAGCAAAGTAATGTCTCTGCTTTTAAATATGCTGTCTAGGTTTGTCATAGCTTTTCTTCCAAAAAAGCAAGCGTCTTTTAATTTCTCGCCTGCAGTCATAATCTGCAGTGATTTTGGAGTCCAAGAAAATAAAGTCTGTCACCATTTCCATTGTTTCAGTGAAATCATACAACAAAGGTCTGAATAGTCAAAGCTGTGTTTTTTTCTGTAGTCAAGTATGGATGTGAGAGTTGGACTGTAAAGAAGGGTGAGCATCAAAGAATTAATACTTTTGAACTGTGGTGTTGGAGAAGACTCTTGAGAGTCCCTTGGACTACAAGGAGATCAAACCAATCAATCTTAAAGGAAATCAATCCTGAATATTCATTGGAAGGACTGCTACTAAATCTGAAGCTCCAAAACTTAGGCCCCCTGATGTGAACAGCCAACTCACTGGAAAAGACCCTGATGGTGGAAAATATTGAAAGCAGGAGGAGAAGGGGACGACAGAGGATGAGATGGTTGATGGCATTATGGACTCAAGGAATATGAGTGTGAACAAACTCTGGGAGATGGTGAAGGACAGGGAAGCCTGGCATGCTGCAGTCTGTGCCAACTGAACAACTGAAGGCTTTTGCCTCCTGAAAGAACTGTAGTTTGTAGGTTTGAAGACCATCTTTCCTTTACTCAGTTTTAAGACTAGTATTTGTATGAAATGCTGCTTTCACATTTAATTTGGAAAAAAATATTGAGCTATGTGTAAATGTGAAACCTTTGAGACTGCACCATCTGGAGCTAATACTTGAAGTGACTTACACATGAAATAGAAAAAGAAAGACTCCACATGAAATTATGCTCTTAATTTTTTTAAACTGGATTAGCAATATATCTAATGCCTCCATGTTATACATAGATTGTGAATAAAACTTATTCCCTTACACTCCTGGCTGTTGGAATGATCACTAAACAAAACTGTCTCACATTTTGAGGTATGGGGCTATTACTTGACTCCTGCCTTTTGGCATTATTTGACATCTGACTATCTCCTAACTCTATTATAAGCTTTCCCCACCCCAGTTCATCCAGTACATATGTGTATTGAGCCTACTAAATGCCATGCATTGTGCTAGGATTTAGAAAGTTAATAGTGTTTCTAGACAATCATGTCTGCCTTTGGGGAATAAGAAAATAGTTAATAAAATAGGCATTAACCAATTATTCTCACAATTATACAAAACATAGGCTAGGAAATAGTTGTACAGGATTCTATAATAACAAATGTTAGAAGAAAATGACTTATTGAGAAGTCACTGGAGGCTTTCCAAAACTGGTCATTATTATGTTAAAATTACTGTCTAAATCTTATTATCCTTATATCTTTATACAGACAGAGGGTGTCAAAGCCAGGTCAAGCCTCAAACCAGATGTTGCCACTGTTATTAAAAAAACAGTAAAACTTTATGTTTGAAGACATGTCAGCTGTTTTAAGAGCCACAGGTCAACTTGAAAGTGTGAGCCACAAAGCCATCATTTATTTTTATAAGAATTCAATGAAGACTATAAATACTGATGTCGTATAGTAATATGTTCATCAAAATTACACAATCATTGAATGAATAGGATCCCTTGAGTGAACCGAAAAATTCTGTCTAATTTTCCAGTGGTCATTCTTCCTCTTCAAGTAGAAAATTCCAGGAGAAGCATAATACGTGATCACCAATCCAGTTAATACTTAAGTTTTAAATGAATCACTATTATTGTTCCATACTGATTCTCCCTAAGCCGTGGATAGGTACCCAGACATATCAGGCAACTTATATTTTGAAATTTAAATTTCTAGCTGGAATTTCAGAACTCTAGTGTACTTCAAAGTGGGCTTTCCCAGAGGCTCAGGAAAGCTTAGGGGACTCAGTTTCAGTTCTAATATCTTGTTCACATGCCCCCATATTTGTTTATTACTAAGGTTTGCTATCTGCGTTACTTTATGCTCCCTTTCAGGAGTGATTGAAGCTTTACCTTCTTTCTTTGGCTGCTGATAGAAAGGCAGTTTTCTGGCTCATGATAATAGGCAAGAGTCCTTAGAATAATCTTATTGGGATCAGGTCCCATATCAATGACTGTCCTGGGGAATGAGATGGGCTGATTGACTGAAGGAATCAAGCCCACCTCCAGAAATGTAGAGGTTGCCTGAGGAAGATGAAAGCCTGGAGGGAAACCTAGATGCTGTTAGATAAGGGGGAGGGGTAGAACGTATCCTGTGTAGGAATTCAACAACATCCAAAGAAATGATCTGTTCACTAAAGCAAAGAAAGGGAGGAACTCAAGTAGTCATAGTTACAATTTCTTCCATCATCTCCCATAAAAGGAGAAGCCCAAATTAACATTTACCTTTAACCCACTGGATACTTTTTTTAAAAAATCCTGTCTGGCCAAGCCTGGTGGTAATCAATGCCATATCAAAATGGTCAGTTGTTGAGGGTCACTGGCAATTTTGAATGAGGAAATGTCCAGCCAGATTTTCAGTAGCTATAAAATGGGATTTACAAGATACATGAAGTAATTATTTGGGGGGAGGGGATTTGAAGAATTCATTCTTTACGTGATAGAGACTGGGCATCTATCCACTACAGTATTGCATTCTCAAGAAATACACCAGTGAGTGGCCTTGGATTCCAAGGATGTCCAGGATAGCTGGATAAGTAATGCTTTGACTTCATCTAAGAGAAAGCATTCTAAATTTGGTATAATTTTGGTTAAGAATAATAAATTCTATTTTTGTAGTAATAAATATGCTAAATTTATTCTTTTATAATTGACACAAGAGGAAGTGGGGAAATTAACAAACATGATCCCAGATGGAGAACAAGTTTGTGTGTGTGTGTGTTTTTTTCCCCCTCAAACTTCAGACTTTTTATTTTGGATTGGGGTATAGCTGATTAACAATGTTGTGGTAGTTTCAGGTGAACAGCAAAAGGACTTAGCCATACACACACATGCATCCATTCTCCTGCAAACACCCCTCCCATTTAGGCTGGCACATAACACTGAATGGAGGTCCATGTGCAATAGGTCCTTGTTGGTTATCCATTCTGAATACAGCAGTATGTATATGACCTTCCCAAACTCCTCAACTATTCCTGCCCTCCTCCTCCCCTGGCAACCAAAAGATCATTTTCTAAGTCTGTGAATCTCTTTCTATTTTGTAAGTAAGTTCATTTCTTTTTAAATTCCATAAAGAGGGATGTCACGTGAAATTTCTCCTCTATCTGACTTCACACAGTATGACACCCTGTAGGTCCATCCATGTTGCTGCAAGGGCATTATTTCATTCTTTTTAATGGCTGAATAATATCCCATTGTATATATTTACCACATCGACAGAAAACCTCTTATCTGGTCTGTTGCTGCACATTTAGTTTGTTTCCAATTTTTGGCTATGGCGAGCAGTGCTGCAATGAACACTGGGGTACATGTATCCTTTGGGATCCCATTTTTCTCAGGATATATGCCCTGGAGTAGGGTTGCAGGGTCAGGCAATGGCACCCCACTCCACTACTCTTGCCTGGAAAATCCCATGGATGGAGGAGCCTGGTAGGCTGCAGCCCATGGGGTCGCAAAGAGTCGGACACGACTGAGTGACTTCACTTTCACTTTTCACTTTCCTGCATTGGAGAAGGAAATGGCAACCCACTCCAGTGTTCTTGCCTGGAGAATCCCAGGGACTGGGGAGCCTGGTCAGCTGCTGTCTATGGGGTCACACAGAGTTGGACACGACTGAAAAGACTTAGCGTGGTAACTCTATTTTTAGTTTTTAAAGGAACCTCCATACTGTTCTCCATAGTGACTATACCAGTTTACCTTCCTTCCAGAATGTAGGCGGATTCCCTTCTCACCACACTTTCTCCAGCGTTTGTTGTTTGTGGATTTTTTGAGGATAGCTATTCTGACCAAAGTGAGGTGATATCACTTGTAATTTTGATGTGCTTTTCTCTAATAACTAAGGATGTTGAACATTTTCATGTGCCTGTTGGTTATCTGTATGTCCTCTTTGGAGAAATATCTATTCAGGTCTTCTGCCCATCTTTCTAATGTTATAAATAACAATCTCTCCTGGGAGCAATGGACAGATGGACATTATGAAAATTGGCAACTAATTTGACCATGACACAAAGAGATAAAGTAACTTGCTGGACATCTCATGGATTATAAATGACAGATAGTTCACAACAACCTGGAGACCAGACCTCAGAATCATGCTGACCTTGGGGAGGAAGTAGAAAGAATGGAGAAAAGCAAATTGAACTGTTTCTACCAGGCTCAAAACTCCATGCTCATGTTAATATACACACATGTAAATGTTTGCTCATTTACTAGTTAGCTCAACAAAATAGGCCTTTTAAGTAATGTGTCTGCAATTGTATCCTCTAGAGGTAATCAGCAGCCTATTAACCTTAACCATAATAACACATTATCGCTATTTTGTTTCAGTTGGTTAATTTGCAAAACAATAGTCAAGATCCTACCCAACATGTAAGAATTTATTCCTCAGTGATCAGCACTGAATAAATACAGTGACCCTCACTGGAAATGTCAGGGACTTGGGAGGGAGCTTCAGAATGCTGAGAAGGAGGGAGTCAGGGAGTTCAAGAGCTCATGAGGAAGTCAGAGTTAAAAACAAACCTAGGTCAACCTTAGGCATAACTGATGACAAAAAGAGCCAGACTCAGTCTGGGATGAAGGTCAGTTTGATTTCCTCTAGTGTGAGTGTGATATTCTGCTTTGCTAAATATTAGGATGGAATGAGTTATGCATCAATACCTAAAATTTTGGTCCATGAGCCTATTGCTAGAAGGTCTCCTTCTGGTAGCTACAGAGAAATTGATACTGTATTAAATAGGATATATACCCTCCAGTGATTACTCTCAACAGTAATCAGTTGAAAAATTTCTTTCAAGTCCAACCCAAAAAATAAGTTACTAAGGTTTCCAGACCATATCTTTTATACATTTTTTTCTTATTGCTGGCTCAAGCTGAAAGCAAAGCTCTAAAGCCGTTGGCTCCATAAAGAAAATATTTATCTTGTCTTGTAACTAATTGAAAGCCACTGGTCTTTGTGGCAAGCATTTCTCCTGAACATGGTACTTTTACAAAAGTGCAACAAAAATAGCAGGTTCAGCCTGAGGTCCAGCACCTATTTTGCCTTTAGCGGGCTAATAAAAATGAATCAGGCAGATTTAATTTCCTTCCTACTAATTATCTCTGATTTAGCCAGAAGATATGTATTATTAAAAGAGTGACTTTATGTACTCATATTCCATGATACACCAAAGTTTGGAAATTCAAACAAGTTATTTTTAAAGAAAGGAGTTGTATACAGTATACTGAAGATAAAGGAAAAAATGGAAGACACTCACAGCATAAGACATAGAATCTTTGCAGACCACATCCAGAAAACACAGATATCAAGACATCTTGGAAAATTCTAGAGGGGAAGCAGATACACATCTGTCTGTAACATTTTACCTCACTGGCAGGTGCTTTTTCTACTGTTCTCTTGTTTGTTCTCCTCTAGGCAAACTGATTACTTTGCTGAGCTCTAACATGCCACATATTTATGCATTAGGGCCTCTGCACTGGCTATTTCCTCTGCCCAGAATGTTCTTCCCTCAGAAAACTACTTCCCCTCTCTCTTAAATCTTATAAGTATTTGCTCAAATATCTCCCTAGTGAGGCTGACCCCAGTCACCTCTCTTCCTGCCCAACTCCCAAGTATGATCAGGTCTTCAAAAACATATTCTACGTTTTCTTTATTTCATAGCACTTCAGTTCAGTTCAATCGCTCAGTCGTGTCCGACTCTTTGCAACCCCATGAATCGCAGCACGCCAGGCCTCCCTGTCCATCACCAACTCCCAGAGTTCACTCAGAGTCACGACCATCGAGTCCGTGATGCCATCCAGCCATCTCATCCTTGGTTGTCCCCTTCTCCTCCTGCCCCCAACCCTTCCCAGCATCAGAGTCTTTTCCAATGAGTCAACTCTTTGCATGAAGTGGCCAAAGTACTGGGGTTTCACACTTATCACCATCTAATTTATTATGATTTATATATTTATTATGTTCATTGTTTATTTACCACCTCCTCCTGCTAGATTGTAAGCTCCGTAAGAGAAAATATCTTGAGATGTCCTTTACTGATGTAGGCAACATGCCTACAATATCTTCATACATAAGAGGCACTCAGTAAATATTTGTTGAAACAATGAAAGATTTCAGTAATGTGACAGTTAAGAATGTAAGCTGCCTAAAAGCAGGAGCATTATTTTACTCAGCACTGTACACTGAGTGCCTATTTCAGTGCCTGACAATAGTAGATGTCTAAGCAGTTTGTTGCATTAACAAGCAAAATAATAGGTAAATAAGTTTTCTTTTTCTTTTTATCAAAGACATGAATTATATGCAGTAAAGGAGAAAATAAGGAATAATTCAATATATATGGAAATTATCTTATAAAGCTATTTGAGTTGTGGGTTTTTTGCAGGATATATTTTTTAATATAAATTTATTTATTTTAATTGGAGGTTAATTACTTTAAAGTATTCATATGGGCAAAGTCTAGTAAATAAATAACTAAAACAAAACACCAGATTTTTTATGTAAGAAAAAAATATCCTAAGAAAGCATCATATCCAGCTTGTTTCACTTGCAGTATTTCCAGAGTCACAAGAGGTATGAAACCTACTCAGTTACTATTCAAGAATAGGTCATGAATCTTCAGTTCCATAAATTTTGAAAATATATTGGAAAACACAATATTGAAGTAAGAGAAAAGAAAAACTGAAACATCACATCTGAAGAAACCTTCAAAATATGAAATGTAATGGAAGTTCTCTCTGAAAAAATCTTCCAAAACACAAAATTAGGTAGCTTCAAGACTGCACTTGAAAACATATACTCCTGAAATATTAAGAACACTACCTTAAAAATTTCTTGTATAGCAAAACAATAATATTTTACTTTTTTCTCAGAGGCAATATTTCAATGATCACAGTTTTTCCCCCTAAAACTTATAAAGTGTCCACAAAGGCTTTGAGTTTATATTAAACCAAAATATGAAACTGAAATATCAGATATAAAAATCTTAAGCTAGTGTTCACCTTTCATAGTCTGGATTGCTTCTATACAAAATCCTTGGCCTTTGATTTTTGGTGTGCAAACTTCCATTAACAATGAAATTAAAAGAAAAAAAAAGAAAAGAGCAATGGAAGTTTCTAGAAACTAAGTCGATACAATAACAACACTTGGTCACCTCCAATCCCCAAAAACCCTAATAATAGTCTCTTCATCCTCTTTTTCAAATGAAGTATTTGAGATATACACAAGTTAATTATAATAGTCATTAAATCTTTCTTCTTTTCTGCCCACTCTGCCTGCTCTCCTCGTTGCAAGCCACTACTCGCTCTGCCTAGAGAGCTGCCTGGACTCATATATTCACTGTAAGTTTGAAGTTGTAATTCAGTCAATTCCCTTTCAACAGGCTGACAGCCAAATCTTTCCAAACACACACCAAATCACCTTCGCAATCAACAGTTTGCCAAAGACCTCCGGAGAAATCCACAGGCCTCACGATGGCATAGTTCAGTTCAGTTAATTCGCTCAGTCATGTCTGACTCTTCACAACATGGACATAGCACGCCAGGCCTCCCTGTCCGTCACCAACTCCCAGACTTTACTCAAACTTGTGTTCATTGAGTTGGTGATGCAATCCAACCGTCTCATTCTCTGCCATCCCCTTCTCCTCCTGCCTTCATCTTTCCCAGCATCAGGGTCTTTTCAAATGAGTCAGCTCTTCGCATCAGGTGGCCAAAGTACTGGAGTTTCAGCTTCAACATCAGTCCTTCCAATGAACACTCAGGACTGATTTCCTTTAGGATGGACTGATTGGATCTCTTTGCAGTCCAATGGACTCTCTAGAGTCTTCTCCAACACCACAGTTCAAAAGCATCACTTCTTCAGTGCTCAGCTTTCTTTATAGTCCAACTCTCACATCCATACATGACTACTGGAAAAACCATAGCCTTGACGAGCCAGACCTTTGGTGACAAAGTAATGCCATGGTAGGTGACCCTAAAATGTCTAGCATTGTCTTTAAACCCTTCACTCACCATATCATCATTTATTTCATATAATCATATCACTTGCTCTATTGTTATTTTCTGTTTTCTTGTTTGCCTCACTAACTATGCAACCCTGTTGAAGAGAATAGGGTGTCTTACTCTAGAGTATGATTAAATACTTAGTGCCTAGGCTTCCCTGGTGGCTCAGATGGTAAAGAATCGGCCTGCAATGCAGGAGACCTGGGTTTGATGCCTGGGTCCTGAAGATCCCTTGGAGAAGGAAATGACAACCCACTTTAGTATTCTTGCCTGGAGAATTCCATGGACAGAGGAGCCTGGAAGGCTACACTCCACAGGGTTGCAAAGAGTTGGACACAACTGAGTGACTAACATACACTGTATAAAGAGAGGAAGGAATGAGCTAATTTGAAAGAACAAATTGGTATTTTATTCTCCTCGGTGATTTTACATAATGAAGGGGAGCAGAATACGCCATTCCCACCTCCTGCAAAATGTGCCACTCTGGCACATACATTATTTTCAGTTGAAGGCAATCAAGATCCAGTAAACTCAGAAAAGCTTGTTGCCTTCCTCTTAGCTGCCTGAAAGAACTTCAGAAGGGGACCTGTACAAGGGAAAGAGTTATAAAGAGAGGTAACTTCATCTGAGAGATTTACCTGCAGAGCACGGCAAATTTTTTTTTACCAAATACATCTTCATCTTTACCAAATACATCTGTCTCTTCATCTTCCTGTCAACTGCCTTCTCTCCTTTGAAGTCTAAAACCTATACCCCTTTCCTTAGCTCTGATTGGTACATAAGCGTTACTAGCCTAACTGCCTTTGAATCTCCTATTTTTACGGGCCCCCTGTATGTAAGAAGTTTTAAATTCATTCATTTAATTCTGTTAACCTATCTTGTGTCCATTTAATTATTAGACTTGCTAAAGGACCTAGACGGAGAAGGCAATGGCACCCATCTCTGGCACTCTTGCCTGGAAAATCCCATGGAGAGAGGAGCCTGGTAGGCTGCAGTCCATGGGGTCGCGAAGAGTCGGACAAGACAGAGAGACTTCACTTTCACTTTTCACTTTCATGCATTGGAGAAGGAAATGGCAACCCACTCCAGTGTTCTTGCCTGGAGAATCCCAGGGACGAGGGACCCTGGTGGGCTGCCATCTCTGGGGTCGCAGAGAGTCAGACATGACTTAAGCGACTTAGCAGCAGCAAAGGACCTAGAAGTTTAGAAGGCAAATTCTTTCCTTCCTTATGCTGATCTCTACAGAACAAGAAGACACACAAAAATGAAAGTAGGTGAAAGATAAAAATTTTCTTATGTCCATAGGAATTATAACAATCATACAATTCTAATTGATTAAAATTACTCTCTCAGGTATCGAGTGCTATTTGCCATTATACTGGAACACCTATAAATGAGATACAGAGATCATTTTGAAGATGTACATTGGCTATTGTAAAATCTAATCAACACACAATGAAAACAGTTATCTGAAGTTATACCCTGGGCCTACCTTTTTTCTTTTTTTTTTAAAATTTTTATTTTTACTTTATTTTGCTTTACATTGCTGTATTGGTTTTGCCATACATTGATATGAATCAGCCACAGGTGTACATGAGTTCCCAATCCTGAACCCCCCTCCCACCTCCCACCCCATATCATCTCTCTGGATCATCCCCGTGCACCAGCCCCAGGCATCTTGTATCCTGTATTGAACATAGACTGGTGATTCGTTTCTTACCTGATAGTATACATGTTTCAATGCCATCCTCCCAAATCATCCCACCCTGTCCCTCTCCCACAGAGTATAAAAGTCCATTCTGTACATCTGTGTCTCTTTTCATATAGCATTTTTCATTATTTTTCTTTCCTTTTTTTGTGTATTGTGACTAATTTACACACAATACAATATGGATGTTTTAAGCACAAATCATTATACTCTTATAATGAAAATATAGACATCTCCATCATCCCAAGAAATTTTCTTGTTCCCTTTTCTAGTCTGTGGCACAACTCATTCCCAGCCCCAGGCACTCATGGCATTGGTTTCCATCATCATCATACAGTTTTATTAGTCTGCTGACAAAGTTCATAAAAGTTAAATCATAGAGTGTGGATTCTTGTCTACTACTCTTTGCATCCACTACTCTGCAATGCAAACAGTCAATTGGAGATTCCTCTATGCTGTCGTATATGTCCATTTCTTTGTGTTGCTGATAAGGATCCCATTGTTTATCCATTTACTCATTTATGGGCATATAGGTAGCTTTCAGTTGTAACTGTTATGAATAAAACTGTTGTGAACATCTGTGTATAAGTAAGTCTTTACATATATGTGTGTGCTTACTCTTCTCTTTTGAATGGGCTTGCTGAGTCTCTTGGTAGATGTATGTTTCAGTGTATAAAAAGGATCAACCCTTTCTTTTGAAGGGGTTGTGCCATGTTACTTTCTCAGCAGATACATATGAGTTTCAGTTTCTCTGCATTCTCACCAACACTTCATAGTGTTGTTCTGTTTGCTCCTTAGCTCTTCCAGTGAATAAACTGTTATCACATAGCAGTTTTAATTGACATTTTCCTGCTTATTGTTGATTGATACTGTTGAGCATTTGTATATCTTTTTGGTAATTCTTACATCTTTCTTTCAAGTCCTCTGCTCAGCCTTTATTGAGTTATTTCTTATTATTTCTGTTGCTGTTATTACTAACATAGTAGTTCTTTTTATATTCTAGCTAAGTCTTTTGTCAGATATGTGTAAGACAAATATTCTGCCAGTTCCTAGCTTACCTTTTAATTTTTGTGAACATGAATATTAATGAGTAGATTAAAAATTTTTTTCTGATAAAGTGCCTGGCTTTAACTTACATGTAGAATTCTTAGAATCTCGATGGGAATAGTGGAATTGTTTATAAAATACAATTTTGCATTTTGTTTCTTGAACCAAAATTTAATACATACCATCATTTTTTCTTTG